>PVLC010008060.1:24438-60385 GCA_004027655.1 Graphiurus murinus
AAAAAAAAAAAAAAAAAAAAAAAAAAAAAAAAAAAAAAAAAAAAAAAAAAAAAAAAAAAAAAAAAAAAAAAAAAAAAAAAAAAAAAAAAAAAAAAAAAAAAAAAAAAAAAAAAAAAAAAAAAAAAAAAAAAAAAAAAAAAAAAAAAAAAAAAAAAAAAAAAAAAAAATCCCAAGAGAAATGAAATGTAATCACAGGGTGAAAACAAATGTACAATGTATCTTTATATCTCTAAAATACATAAAGACTCCTAGAAATCAATAATAATCATTTTGAGAAGACAGACAACTGTTTACCCAGAGACATGGGTAAAAGATTAGAGTAAGAATGTCACAGGGCTATACAAATGGTCTCGCCACAATGAGATTTCACTACCCACCCCTGGAGTGGCTAAGATGAAAATCCTTTGGTATTGAACATGAAGAGTATGTGGCCAGCCTAAGCCATTTAGCGAGACCCTCAGCGACTCAGTGAGACCCTATTTCGAAACGAAAAACTTAAGAAAAGGGAGGTGGTGTAACTCAGAGGTACAATGCTGGGCTCAATTCCCAGCACAAAAACAAACAAATAAATAAAAAGAGTATATGTAGTTGCTGAATTCTTGAACATTGTAGGTGGGTATGTAAACGGATACAACCACCTGAAATACTATTTGGTAGTACCTGCTAGCATGAAACATAACAGACTTTATAACCCAGAAATCCACTCCTGGAAACACAGCAGCCCTAGTGCAAACCAATGAGAGCAAGAGACAGGGAGAGCTGCGCTCACCCTCCCCAAACCAGAAATGGCCTCAACATCCAAGCATCCACCCAGAAAGCAAGCTGGATGAATAAGTACCGCTGTGATGAAATCCTGGACAGAGCTCTTTGCTATTCACAACCAATGGACAATGAGCTGGAGAATCCAGATACAAACTGATACACTTCATGATTCCATTTGTAGAACGTAGAAAACAGGCAGAAGCCAGGATCGGGGTTATTCTTCTGGGTGGGGGTAGTAGCTAGGTGACGTTACAACAGGGCCTCCGTGGTGCTGGTAATGTTGGGTTTATTGATGTATGTGTTTTTTTCAGGTGAGACCTCTGAAATTATACTGAGTTAAACTCTCATGATTATACATTTTTTTTCCCTGTGACTAGTTACACTTCAATAGAAAGTTTCCTAAAACAAACTAGAAAAAATAATAATGTAGAGAGGAATCCTCATGGGAGTATGATCCCCACATTAAGAGAAAAGAAACCCAGAAATAAAACTGAGCCTCAGCCAAGTTGTTAGGTCATGGGTTCACATGAGCATCCTGAGAAAACTGAACGGTGACCACATCAAGCGGTGAGGGTCCTGCTCTGACAGTGATCCTGGTGCCGGGAGCCCCAGCACCGCAGATGCAGCCATCCCTTTGAGCTTTAAAGAATCTCCTGGAAGGCTGGCTTGTACTTTATGTCCTGTCAGTTCAGTTGTCAAGGAGATCCAGTGACTTTCAGCAGAGAGATGGCACCGAGTTGCCAGACATAGACTAGGCCCCGAGAGTTGCAGAGTTGGGAGAGGCAGTGGGGCCCAGAGACAGATTCAGCAAACATTTACGGAGAAGCCGTGTCAGCAGCTAGCGAATTGCAGACACGAACGAGGCAGGTGAGGTCCCTGCTCCTGTGGAGTGCTTCGCTTGGTAGATGGGCGCACAGAGCCGGATTTCTGGTGGGCAGATGAGCTGGCTCCTCAGCAGGGCAGGAGCCAGGCTGGCTCGGCTTCCCCAGTCCTCCAGGCCCTGTGCTACCACGGTGAGCTGCAGGCAAACCTGGCAGAGCTCCTGGACGTGTCGGTCACGTGTCGGTCACGCTGAATGCGCTTGATCTTGGGGTGCAACTCAGAACACTGGGGATGACTTGGAAGTGGTTGCAAAGTGTTCCAGTCTGGGAATCAATTTTAGCTAACATTATGAAATGTCCGTAACCTCACTTTAGATCATAATCATGGTGTACTTGCTCTTTGCTGTCATCGGCCAAAAGGGGTTCTTATCAGCATATTTGTTGTTACAAGTGCTATGTGTGTAGTCACGGAAATTTGTCACTGGGGCAATGGAAGGAAGAGGGCCATGGAATTCAGGAGAGACACAGTGTCATCATGAAACCCCGGCGTGGTCCTGAGAGGGACATTCCTCAATCCCAGGGTCTCAGAGTATGCCCCACCGTGGCTCTCTGAGCTGCACTGCAGCCTCTTTTGTCTTAGCCCTGGAAACTGAAAAGAGAACAACGATCACAGAGTGGCGCTTAATCAGAAGAACCTAAAACCATCATACGGGGTGAAGGGGGGGGTGTCACATTTAACAGCTGATGGGCGCATTTTGATTCCATTCTCTTTATACTGTACTTCTGCTTTAATTAATAAAACATTATCATCCTTTCATTGCCAAAAAATAATAAAATAAAAAGTATAAAGTACCTGTGGTCTTTTCCCGTAAGAAGAGGAGAGGGAGTTCTTTGTCTCTGCAACTCGAGCATTAGGGCCCCGCCACAGGTTGTAGAAGATGTCCAGAGGTGACTTGCTGGGACAGAAGTCAGGAATGGCTCGGTGAGCCGCCTTCCCTGTGTCAGGCACCGGGCCCGTCCTCCTATGCCACCTGCCATTGGCCACTGGAGCACTCTCCATGCTCCAGCCCTGTCCTTGTAGAATCCACATCTAGAAGAGGGACCCTCTCATTTAGCCATTCTCCTCCTGCCTGTTCTTCAGGCCGATTCTTACCAGCGGCTAGCCATGCCTGTAGCCCCTCGATGTAGATTTGCTGGTTTGTTCTTTGCAGCAACAGGATCCCGACATGGCTTCTTGGACTGAGACCACTGAGACCTTAGCTGCTGGGTATCCACACCGTTCCTGGCCGTGTGGGCTCAACTGTGTGTGGCAGGAACCCCTTTAATTCGTGACAGAGCTGGATAAGGCCGTGCTTCAGGGGAGTCCTTTACCTGTCCTGGGACCTGCACCTTGTTAAATTAGTTCCTTACCGAGTCCCACGGGGCTCCTGACAACACACCTGGATTCACAGGGGAAAACTCCACAGCCCGTGACTTGAAGATGGCAGTGAGGTCGTTGCTATTAGTGGCACCTGAGAAGCTTGGTTGTCAAGGCTCAGGAGGCAGCTGGACCAGGTGAGGCGTGTGGAGATGCCCTAAGGTAACTTGTCTTCTTTTCTGAGACAGAGAACCCCAGGCTGACTCAAAGATGGAGCATGGAGGACTGTGAAAGAATAGAGAGAGTTGGGGGTGGTAGCACACGCCTGTAAGCCCAGTACTTGAGAGGCTGAGACAGGAGGATTGAAGGTTCAAGGCAGGCCTCAGCAATTTAGTGAGCCTCTCGGCAACTTAGTGAGACCCTGTTTCAAAATGGAAAATAAAATAGGGATGGAGGTGTAGCTCAGGTAGAATGCCCCTGGGTTCAATCCCCAGTAAAAAAAAAAAAAAAGAATAAGATGATGTGCCCATTGACAAAAGAAAATCTCCTGGAAGCAGAGAAGCAGAGGGGACCATCTCAGATTTCTGGAAGAGCCTAATTCTTGGCACACAGGTAACTTTATATTTTATGGTAGACTTCCAAGTACTCAGTGGGCCTGTAGGGGGCTGGTCTAGTACTTACTCCAGAAGTGAAATTCCAGAAAAAATTAAGCATTGATCTATAGATAGAAGAGACTAAAAACCACTTAAATTTAACTGAATCCATTATCACCATAAACAAAAGGTCACTTGAGTTCTAAGAATGAGTGATAGAAATAGCAGACATAATTTTTTTTGGGGGGGGGGGAAACAACCAAGGTCATTCGGGATGCTGGAGTCCAGTGCTGCTCAGCATTTTGTAGTCAGCTAAGACACATACTAGCAAGCTGCTCATTTTAATCTAAGCTCACTGAATGGTCACAGAATCTCCAAAGTTAAGAATTATTCGGTTATACATATAGCGAGAAAACGTTAGCTGAGACTAGTGAGGGGGGTCTGGCGACACAGAGAAGAGCTGCTGCCAGTCTCAAGGAGAAAAGGGGAAACAGCTTCGCTACTGGACCAGAGAGGAGAACATTTACCCCCAGCCGTTCTCGAAGGCGAAGCGTGGGCGAGCTGCCAGTTGTCTACCGCAGGGAAATCAAGTGAGCATTAAGAACCCAACGGAAGATGCCCAAAGCACGTATCTGGGGGGTGGTCGAAAGAAAGACATTTAGCTGAGCTGGCAAGACTCAGAGCAGAGTACTCGGACACCCGTGAACGTGGGAAGCAGCTCTCAGCAAAATCCTGGGGCAGACGCCAAGACAGGAAGACCCCCTAGCTCTACCTCTCTTAGCTCTAAGACTTGGACAGAGTTGATTGGAGTTTAAAAGATTTATAGTGCCTGGAGGATTTTCAGCTTCCATATTCAGTACCTATTCAGTGAATAGTTACACACACACACACACACACAAGAATGATTATATATATATAAATATTTACATATATAAAATATATAAATATTTTACATATAAATATATATAAATATTTATATATACATATATACTTATATATGTTTATATATATTTATATATACATATACAAATATTTATATGTATATTTATATCTATTTATATATACAAATATTATATACACAAACATAATATTTGCATATAATATACAAATATATATTTATATATACAAATATTATTTTACATATAAATGTATATAAATATTTTATGTATATTTATATATACAAATATTATATATATTTATATATAAATATTTTATATCTATATTATTTAAGAATGTATTACTGAGGCAGAATCCACCAGGTATGGGTCAAATTATTACTATATCTGATTCTGAATTCCCCTCCCCCCTCCAGATATGCTCCACTAAGGAAAAAACAAAAAGCCACCCAAGCAAACAGAAGGATCCTCGGTGTGAAGTCTATTTCCCTCAAAATTAGTGGCTTAAAAACATTTTTTTGCCGGGAGTGGTGGCACATGCCTGTAATCCTAGTATTTGGGAGGCCGAGACAGGAAGAACTCAGGTTTGAGGCCAGCTTCAGCAAGTTAGTGAGTACATGTTTCAAAATAAATAAATAATAAATAAGTAAATAAATAAATAAAAGGAGCCCGGAAGTGTGGCTTAGAGGTAGAATAACCTGGAGTTCAATCCTCAGCCACCCCCCCAATACTTTATTTTGATTATATTATCACACACACACACACACACACACACACACACACACACACGAGTTGGGGGAGGGGTTTGTATTCATTGGTCATGAGTACTTGTAAAATGAAGCACCACGGACAGGAACGGAGCAATGGTGATGGATGCCAGGGCTGGAGCGGGGTGGTCCTGGAATATCTTATATCCGAAAGCAAAGGACTGCTTAAACCGTGTTAATAGAAGAGGCAACTTGAAAAGGGTCACGATGACTTTGGCAAAACCAAAATTTGGCCAACCTTGTGCATCCAAAGAATAATAATGGCAATAGATTAGGATAATATGTTTAGTAAAAAAAAAAAATCCTTGAGTCCATAATATTACTACAAAAAAGAGGGTGGGCGCTTTTTATCAAACGATGCCAGAGAAACGAGAGGATTGTAATGTAACCATTTTACGAGCACTCAGATATCCAGGCAAGGACCATCCATGGACACTAACGCTGCTGGACAGATATCACTGGACAAGAGATTCACAGAGCCTTGGAGAAGTCCCTGCAGATTATATGTCAGTTGCCAAGGAAAGCATGGCACCCCTTGCAATGGAGAAATCGCCTCCTTAACCAAGCGAGCTCACTCTACAGCATCCTTAGTGGATAAACTGAGTGACTGAGTCTCCTGATTTGATGTGCTAAGAAGGTCACAATAACATCACCTCTGGAATATTTTAAAAAATGTTTAACCTGAATCTTATCATGATGAGAAAATGAGCAGACAAATCTAAACTATGAGATGATATGCAAAAAAAAAAAAAAAAAAACCTGGCCTGGCCTCCTTAAAATGTTAGTGTTATGAAAGATTTTTTTTTTTTTTTAAGGCAGGGGGCTGTTCTTTATTAAAAGAGAATAAATAGGTACATCAATGAAATACAATGCATAAAATTAGTTGGATTCTACATCAAATGAAGGAAAAGGGCTGCACACCATATTACTGGGAGAATTCAGAAATTTGAAGATGAGCTATAGATTGGAAAATGTTCTTTGATCCATGTTGGCTTTCTCAACAATTATCGTGGTGCTCTTGGGAGACACCTGCTAAAGTGTTTGGGGTAAATTATCATCACGGTGCCTTTAATTTACTTTCAAATGATTTGGTGGGGGTGGAGAGGGAGGCTGAGGGGCTCAGAGGAAGCTAGCGAGTGTGGTAAAATGTTAATTGTCTAGTGAAACAGAGATGCATCTTGATTGCAATGTTCTCTCAATTATTTTCTCGTTTGAAGTTTCAAAATAAGAAACTGGGAGAGATTTTGCATGTGAGGCTAGAGAGAGTGTTGGGATGCACCATTTGCATTAGTCTTTTTTCTGTTACTGTAATGAAGCATCCGAGGCTGGCTGGCTTTATAAAGAAAAGAAGTTTATTTAGCTTATAGTTCTGGAGGTTCCTGGAGGTGGTGCTGGCACAAGCTCAGCTCTGGTGACAGCTTAAGGACACATGGCACTGTGGCAGAAGCACCTGCAAGAGGGCAAGACAGGAAGCCAGAGTGAGCAGAGGGGCCGGGCTCACTGTTTGATAACATCTCACTCTTGTAGGAACTAACTGGGGTCCCAAGAGCTACATCAGCCCCTCAGAGGGCAGCACTACCAGCGATCTCCCGATACTTTTAAAAACTTCCACACCTTCTTGCCCTGCCACAAGGAGGACCAAGCTCCCAGCACCCGAACTCTTGGGGGTCACACTTCCAAAATAGAGCCCCCCCTTTCGTATGATTTGTGTTCTCGGGTGTACTGATGGGAATTTGTAGCGAAGGTATCAAACACGAGCGTATGGGCAAAAGTTACATATTCCCTGTCAATGTTCCTAAAATAATAACAACAGCTGGCACTCAGATATTTACACGCGTGCCAGGTGCGGTGTGCTCTGTGCTTCAAATGCTTCAGCCTCCTTTAATTCTTGCAGTCCCCTTAGGAGGAAGGCGCTGTATTGCCGGTGAGGCTCGGAAGGGTGCAGTGAGGTGCCCGTCTCTAACAGGAAGCAGGAGAGGCATGGCAGAACGTCTGCCTGGCTCCGGAGCTTGGCCTCCAGCCTCTCCTTCATCTAGCTGTGGTGAGGACTGAGGGTCCTGGCCCCTGGAGAAAACCAAGAGACCAGGGTATTAGACTACGCTGTGTAAATGTATGTGTGTTTATGTATGTGTGTGTGAATACACATATATATATATTATATCATATATATCCTGTATATTTTTATGTCTCTCTATGCATGTATAATATAGATTATATATATATATATATACATATATATATATATATATATATCATCTATACATATGTATATATATGTCTCCACGGGGCTGTGGGCGTGACACAGGATCATCATTTACAGGCATGTCCCTTTTAGCTTTTTTTTTTCTGTGATGTACTGGGGATGGGACCCAGGGGCATTCTACCTCTGAGCTGCACCCCCAGCTCTATTTGTTATTCTTTATTTTGAAACAGGGTCTCACTATGTTGCAGAGGGTCTCACTAAGTTGCTGAGGCTGGCTGCGAACCTGCAATCCTCCAGCCTCAGCCTCCCAAGTACTGGGATTACAAGTATGGGCCACCACGCCTGACTTTCCTTTTAGCTTTTCAAAATAGGTTCATGGTTATTTTTCAGTTGTTCATCATCACAGGAACATCTCTATCTATCTATCTATCTATCTATCTATCTATCTATAATATCTCCCCATAAAATCTCCCCCAAACACACATAGATTTTTAGGAAATTGGGAAGAAATCCACATTATTTTTTGAAAGTGTGCTCTGAATACAATCAGTCTAATCGTCACCAATTACGGAATAAATCATCAAGTTACTTAAAACGCTTTGTGCCTTGGTCTTAATGCTTACATTTATTATCCTCACTCACTATTCTGGTCAACCCATATCGACTGTGGTTTGCTGGTTTTGAAATGGAAATGACCATCTTTTTTTATTGTTATTTCTCATTTGTTATTATTATTATTATTATTATTATTATTATTATTATTCGTGCATTGTAAGCATACAACTTTGTTAGGTACAAATTGATAACGACATATGTGCCCACATTTCTCATTTGACCCCTTCCCTAGATTCCCACCCCACTCCCTCGCCCTCCCTCCCTCCCTCTCAAGTTCAGTTTAGTGAGTGACCTTGATGTACATTAGTGTGCCCCCACCGCCCGTCCATCCCCTAAGGTTAAATCAACTTCTTTGCTTATCGAGGATCTCTCCATTTCATCTGGAGACCCTCCTATGCCCCATCTTCTCCCTAGCATCCGCATATTAGGGAGAACATATGCTTCTTTACTCTTTGTGACTGGCTAATCTCACTTAACATAATGTTTTCCAGTTGCATCCATTTCCCTGCAAAATAAAGATTTTGTTCTTCTTTATGGCTGAGTAAAATTCCATTGTGTTACATATCCCATAGTTTTGTAATCCATTCATCTGTTGATGGACATCTTGGCTGGTTCCATAGTTTGGCAATTGTGAATTGTGCAGCTATAAACATAGATACACATGCGTTGGTCTGGTAGTTTGGTTTCCATTCTTTTGGGTAGATACCCAGAAGTGGTATTGATGTCACTTAGTTGTAAAAGTGTCAAATATAATGAATCCTATATAATACTAACCGTGTAGATAACAAGATGTATTATCCCTAAAGAAAAGGGGGACTGAAAAATGCCATGTCCTTCAATGTCCCCTTTCTGTTCCCCCAAACCTCGCCAAGTTAAGAGAACAAGGAGCACAAGCCTGGGCTGGAAAGGCCAGATACGTTTTATCTTGAAAGATACTGGCTCCTCCCATGAGCACTGGGACATCGGGCAGGTTCGTGTTCTCTGTAGACAGCTACTTTTTTGCTAGCAGACCAAGACACGTGCTCCCCGGGATACTGATCATACAAGCAAACTTAAACAGACTGATGTTGATGACACCCCTGCTTCTGCAGCCTGACTTATGCACCTTTTTCTGAATGGGGACAGGCACAGAACCAAGGGCACCGCAGAAAGGATGTGTGCAGCTGGCCACCTCTGGAGCCCCTTGGTGGACAGAGGTGAGACAGAGCAGGCACTGGTCTCGTGTAAACGTCCCCCATAAATTATGGTTCCCGTGCAGCCAAGGAGCGCATTCTTTGGGGAATGTGAACGTGATACAAGACATCATTTCCTGGGATGTCCATTTTAGCTTTTCCAAATAGGTTCCCAGTCATTATTATTTGGTTTTTCATCATCTCAGGAACATCATTATCGCAGTTGGGGATAGCCCATCAGGGCTGTAGGGACAGAGCTCTGTCTAACCTTACTTCACTGACATTTCTCAAACGTTTCCTTAAGAAATGCATTATTTGACTTGAGCCTTGTTCTTATAAAAGCGTAGGACAGGGTGTGTGTCTCCATGGTCTGCCAGTGGGTGCGTAGAGTTTGGTCTTTAGGAAAACAGATAAAATACTCTTGAGAGGTCGGGAGGCTGAAATAAATGAAGGCATCATGGCCTAGGGCTGAGGACAAGCACATAGAAAACAATTCCCAAGCCCGGCGTGGTGGCGCACGCTTGTCATCCCAGCATTTGGGAGGCTGAGACAGGAGGATCTGGGCTCAAGGCCAGCCTCAGCTACTTAGTGCGGCACTCCGCAACTTAGTGAGACCCTGTTTCAGAATAAAGAATAAAAGTAGGACTGGGGGTGTAGCTCGAAGGTAGAATGCCCCTGGGTTCAATCTCCAGTACTATACACACACACAAAAAAAAAAAATGAAAAAAATTCCTGCAGTTTTTTGTAGAGTGCTGCTGCCAGTGCCTGAGACCTTCAGATGACCGGGCACAACAGCCTTCGACGCCAAGGTCAAAGCTGGCACCAGGAGAGGCAGGGGGCAGACTGTTAAGAACACAGCTTGGGAGTTAGCCTGCCCAAATTCAAATTCTGGCTCAGGAATCTTCTACCTGCATGCCCTTATTTATTGTCTTTCTGAACCTTCTATTTCCTCATCTAAATAAAGAGTGGGGAAGTTTTGAGTCTCTACCTGAATGCCGCGTGACTTTGGTAAGAGCCCCCACTGTAGAATAAGCGAAGCCCACCTCAAGAAGCCAGAAAACCTCAGAAGTATTTTCTTCTACCCAAAGTTACGAGACATCCTGAATCCCAGCAGGGTCGTTACCTGGACGAGCACGTCTGGCCTGTCACGAGCCCAAGACTGGGAAAGTCTCTTGATGCTCACTTGACAACAGATGAAACCTTCTAGAAAAAGACTCAGAATATCCTGAGTGACTTCAGCCAGAAACGAAGTCACTTGGCGACAGCTATTTATAAAGTTATGATTCTTTGCTGAGATAGGCTGTACCCACCAGGAGTACCTCGTATGACAAAATGTCCTATGAAGGAAAAGTCCCTGTAATGCAAAGCCTCTGACAATATTTTCAGGGACAGTAACTTCTTCTTCCTAGTGGATCAAATATCTGCCGGGCTGTAAAACAAACAAGCAGAATAAAGGCCCACAATCTGGTATAAATATCAGAGTTTAAATCAGATGAAGCTGAAGAGTAGGCGAAGTCTATCTTTGGTAATTCCCTTTTCTTCTTCCCCTAACCCAATACCATTCCCGGTGCTCTCTTGCTGCTATAGCTTTCCTAGGGTAATCCACCTAGGCCCTTCCTGCTAAGCAAACCCAGTGCAACCGTTCTTTTAGTTAGCAGAAAACGACTGGATTGAAGTTATTGATAAGGTGTTGTATATCAATGACAGGTTTGAATTTAATAATTGAACATTTAAAAGAGAAGTTTTCCTAATAGGATTAATATACAAGAGAGCTGTTCAAAGAAATAGATCTCTGGGCAATGCTGCTGGTCCCTATAACTCATACATAAATAGCCTCAACATAGGAGAATAGGTTTAACTTCTCAAAATTGCCTACCTCCAGCTGACGTGTGGAGCACCAAACCAATGCCCAAGTATGTAGCTGATATTTCTATGGAGCTGTAATTAATTCCGTAGAGACTCATGGACAACTAGGAGTGACCGATGGGCAAAGACCACCATGAAGTGGTAAAATAACTCACAACTGGGGTCTGGGAGCCTGGCTCTCAGTCCCTTTCCTCCATATTCAACCAGCAGGCTAGCAGATGTACAACCAAGGTTCCTTCTGGAGTCGGAAGGACCCTGGACACATCGTTTGGAATGCTAGTCCCTGGTACCCAGTGTTTCTATGTTGGTAACAATGGAATCCGAGTGAACATTGTAGATGGGCTGGAAAAAGCTCTAACGTGGTGAAATGGCAGATAAGGCTGCTGGGTGGGAGCAGGGGTTATTCCACCTGGATGTCCTGGGGGTAGAAGTGCTTTTTTTTTTTTTTTTTTTGCGGTACTGGGGGTTGAACCCAGGGGCATTCTACCTCCGTGCTACACCCCCAGCCCTACTTTATTCTTTAGTTTGAAACAGGGTCTCACTAAGCTGCAGGGGGCCTCACTAAGTAGCTGAGGTGGGCCTTGAATCCAGATCCTCCTGTCTCAGCCTCCCAAGTACTGGGCTTACAAGCATGCGCCACCACGCCCAGCTAGAAGGTGCATTTCTAAACCGGTGACACACATGCGAACCTTTCTCTCTTTTAACCCATCTTGGCTCCTCATTTGCCTTCTTAAGTCTGCCCACCCTACAGGCTGGGCAGGAGTCTCTCTCTGTTTGGGCCAGCCCCCATGACAAGGCAGAGGGCCCTCCTATAGCACTTCTATCTGTGTGGGTGTTCTAGAAAGCCATCCACGAGTTCCAACGAGCTTGGCGTTTTCTGGGCGGTGGCACCATGCACTTTGTTTGTGACAGGCCCCTTGTTGAGCGTGAAAGCTGGTTTCCTTTTTCCTGCCAGAAAACCTGGCTTTCTCACACACCCTAGTTTCTGGGACCCTTGGCCTCAGCTCAAGAACGCCTCAGCCGAGTCTGTCTCAAGGGAAGAAGCGGTCCCCAGGAAAGGGCAAATGAAGGTGGCATCTGTCTCTGGTTCTTATTGGCAGCTGTGTTCAGGGTAAGACTCGAACCAGGGCAAGCCCACAGCCGCACACAGCCTGCCCATGCCGTCAGGCAGCTGTCTTCCAGCCTTCCCTTTGCAGCAGCAGGAGACTCCGCACCCCAAGTTCAGGTGGAGGATACAGGCCATTTACCTACCCAACGAGGCTAATGTCCCGCTCGCTGCCCCTGGAAAGGTGGGTGGTAGGACTGATTGGTGGCCTCCATTTTTTTCTGAGGACACATTTTATCACTTTGGCTGTTTCCTCCCTGGTGTCCTAGACAGGAGTATCCTGGAATTCAAGGTCATGACTAAACGCATGTGAGCCAGAAGAAGGTTCTACAGAAGATAACCGCTAACAGATTCAGTACAACTTCCTCAAGAAACAACCTCGTTGGCCTCACTCACTCCTGGGTAGTGCTGTGGTTTGAAAGTTTGGGTCCTGATGCATGTGTTAAAATTTTGTTCCCAGTGCCATAGTCCTAAAAGTTGAGGCTGAACGGATCACAAAGGCAGAGCCCTCACCTGTAATCCCTGTACTTGGGAGGCTGAGACACAGGATTGCAAGTTCAAGGCCAGCCCCAGCAACTTAGTGAGGCCATCAGTAACTTAGCAAGACCTTGTCTCAAAATAAAAACTAAAATAGGGCTGCAAGTGTAGCTTGGAGGCAGAATGACTCTGGGTTCAATCCCCAGTACCAAAAACCCCCAAACCAACCATGGTTTGGATTAGTACACAGGCTTCAGAACTGTGAGGAAAAAAAGCTCTTGTTCATCAGCCACCTGGCGTATGGGATTTGTGTTAGAACATCCTGAACGGATGGAGGCATGCAGCCTAGGAATTGGGACGTCGTTCAGAAACCCCAGGGAAATAAACGTAAAAGGAAGGATCTCAGGACATTATCACTACTTCCCTGTGTGCCAGGAGGTTATGGAGAACTCGCCTAGATGGGTTCTTGACAGAAAAAAGTGGTTCCTTTCTTGCGACCTCTCTTCATTGCCACTGCTATTGTTTACTGAGCTCTAAGAGATTCCTCAATGCTACTCAAATTTCACATTTAGTTTAGAAAAAGTATTTTTTAAAAAAGGCCACCGCACCACAACATATGAGTACTTTATCCTGGTACAATGCTAAGCATGAGTTGGAAGAGCGATCTAATCTCTGGCATAATATGTAAAGCTGTCAAACCTGTAATCTCAATACTTGGGAGGCTAAGACAGGAGGATCCTAGGTTGGAGGCCAGCCTCAGCAGCTTAGTGAGACTCTCAGCAACCTAGCAAGATTCTGTTCCAAAGCAAAACAAAAAGAGCTGAGGGTGTAGCTGGGAGATAGAATATCCCTGGCTTCAATTCATAGCCATATATATACACACACACATACACATGTAAAGACAAAGAAAAATATCAATTAACTTTTCAACGCTTCTTTAGTTGGCCCCTGGCAATTTTGATACTGGGTAGAAAGTATGGTTATCCCATCCCTGAAAGATCAGCTGCTCTTTGTTAATTAACATATGAGTTTAAGCATATCAAATCCATATCATTACTACTGTAACCCATAGGAGCTGAATAGATGAGTGTTCTTGGGCGGGGTATTCTTTTCTCTTTGTAAAACTTTTTTATTATGACCTTTGTCGCTCATAAACTGTGTAGTCTTCAAGAGAAAAGCTCCATTGCTCTTCATTGAACACATAAAATAAACTCCTTTCCAACAAAGTTCTGTGGACACATAGGGGTGTGAGAAATAGACTCTGTGTGTTTAAACCACAAAGATTTAAGTTTTGTCTCTTTTGTTATTTAGCATAATCTGACTGATACACCCAATCTCTTCCTCCTCCAATTCTCTTTATACACTCTTGCCAGGTTGATGCTCTTAAATCTCAGGTCACATTATTCCAAAGTCAAAAGCCATCAGCAACTCCCCAGGGCCCATAAATATAACCCCAAATCTCTGGCTTTTGAGAAAATGGGAGCTTTCCCTTTAATCTCTTCTTTTACACTTTCTTACCATACCTGTGTTCCAGTCCAGTGAGACGACACTGTTACCTTCAAGTGGTGGTGTCTTGACTTGGAATATCACTTTTGTGTAGAGGGTTTTTGCCCTGGTAGCATCAGGTTGAAACTCAAACATCCTTTAAAGGGCAGGTTCACAGAGTAAGACTTTCCTGAATCCCACGAGGGAGAACCTTTCCCTCTCACTGAGGTCCCTTAGGAAGCTGCATCTCGTCTATGGTACTTTCTACTTTCTATTGCATAATGCAGTGGTTCCTACATATATCTCACCCCTCCTACCAGACGAATATGCCCTCTTAAGGCAGATACCAGTATTGTCTATTATGCAATTCTCTACAGTGCCAAGCTGTATAGTTGTAGTTGATCAATAAATAATTCATGAATTAAATATTAATCTTCAAGGGACAACCAGAGTTCTGTTTTAAATCCCAGATGATCACAGCTCAGTAAGTGACTAGAAATACCACCTGTGGACTGAACATGACATTTCCTAGTGAGCCTCCTTCTTTGCTGGGAGGTTCTGCAAGACCACCCCAAGGTAAGGAATCAAAGAGAGACTGGTTTGCAGGGAGGTCTAACTAGACTTTATGCCCATGGTACCTGAGACATCTCTATTCTGAAAATAAGCTAAAAACTTGATGTCACTCTAATGCAGTAAGAGAGAGAAAAACAACATAATTAAAGACCCTAAAAGGGTCTTTGAAGAAGGACTTGGTAATTCCTGCTTTCAGAGGGGCCTGTTGTATCAAAACCTTCTCAAGGAAAAAGGAGGAAGAAGCAGCTGCTAAAAAAAAGCTAACTTTAGAATAATCAGTGATATGGAAGACAAGCCTAACCAATAATCAGCTGGGGGAAATGATTCTAACAGCCCAGGTCAGGGAGACACACATCAAAATCTAGACTAGACAGCTACAGGTGGGGAAGGGTGGTGCCTGGGAGGGAGATATTTTAGATTTGGTACTTTGGGGATGGAATCTTTGCAGGAAAGAATTGGTTCATCCTCATCCAGACATCCACAAACACTTTGAGTTTTCCCTCTACACTAGGTATTTGGGAAGCAGTGGTAATTAAAAAAAAATCCCCAGGTCACTTTAAGTAATTTACCTTAAGTAAATTCATCATCTAAAGAGAGTGATAATTATAGTGCAGTGAAATAAGTATGGAGGAGAGATAGGTACTAATACATGGGATTGTGCGAGGGAGGCTGGCAGTAGAAACTCCTGAAATCTCTCTGGTGCAATGTCACCTTAATAGCTGGATCTTGAGCAAGGCAGATGATCCCAAAAGAAGGAATGCGTAGCATATTCCACTTTGCATTATGTTATTCTGGAAATTTGGGGTGCTTTGGGTTTTGCTTTCACATTAATTATAAAGGAAAATTTCTTAGAAACACCAGATGGCTGGACGGATTGTGATTCCTCAATGTTAGCTGAAAAAGACAATGCCTCAGCTTGCCTCAGAGATATTCATTAACCTTTTTATAAACATCAGGAAATGGAATATGCAAGCTTAGCTACTAAACCAAAGAAACTTAGGTCTAGTATCTTATCTATGAGTAAAGAAAACTTTAAGACAGGTAGTTTCTCTGTCTCTGAAACACCTCCCCCTTGACTCCACCACACATTAACTAACTTTAGCTGCCTGAGGAAAAGATAAAAAACACTGCTTACAGGAGCTAGGCAAAAAATGAAGATTTAAACTATGAATAGAGACTCTTCTTCGTCGTTAACCTTTAATACTGTTTTTGTACTAAAAGAATTTTTATATACGTATTATAACCTATAACCTTTGCTGTTTTCTTAATCCCATCAAATACCATGGGAAATGGGTTTTCCAGTTAAAGATGTACCTACTCAACTTTTAGGAAAAACAAGTCTGTAAAAATTCCTGTTCGGTATGCCTCATTGTAAAAGGTAGTATAAGAAATGACTACTACTTGAATTAAACAGATGCGCTTCCACACTGCGGGCGGTGTGAGCGTATTCTTGAGACCTCGTCTCAATCCACACCCATGGATGGCCCCCAACACGCTGGGTACATTATGATAGGGTGAAGCCATTGTTTGCTGTTGACACTTTAACTACAGCTGTTTTCTCGTATAGTGCTGGAGCTGGGCAGCACTGCAAAATGGCAGGTGGCTTGGAGCCCGCCGTTGTTTATCGGAATCACCCAGCAAGAGAGTTGCCGATGACGTCAATGTCCAGCCTGACTCATGCGTTTAAAGATGAGAAAACCAAGGAAGAAAGAAAATGACTCAATTCCAGCCAGTTTCCCGGATTATTGTTTAAGTCAGAGCCAGAGCTAAAACCTCTCTCTTCTATCCTCAAATCGTGTTCTTTCCATACCATTGCCTTACCTTCTACTGGCAGAGGATATTACTCAGAAACCACAACTACTTCTCTGAAGATGGTAGGAACTGAGAAATTCCACCAGCACTTCTATGGATGGTCTGTAACAGTTGCCTTGGGTAAGCAAGACTTTTTTTTTTTTTTTTTTTTTTTTAGACTAGTGTCTAAAGCACAATGTGTCTCAATAGAAATTTCTGCAACAATATAAATGTTCTAAAAATAAAACACACGTTCTTGCACTGGTGAACATTCTATTGACATTTATAGCAAATAGCTAATACTTTCATAACTGATTCTCATATTATACCAACATCATGCAAAGTAATAACAAACATATAGCACCATTTCTCCTTGAAAGTTCTAACTTATAATATAAAGTCCTGAAGAATATAAACATTTCATTGAAGCTGGGTGTGGTGGCGCATGCCTGTAATCCCAGTACTTGGGAGGCTGAGACAGGAGGATCATAGGTTCGAGGACAGCTTCAGCAACTAGTGAGACTCTTATCAGCCTAAGTGAGACTCTGTTTCAAAATAAAAATAAAATAGGGCTGAGGGTGTAGCTAGGAGGTTGAAAGCCCCCGGGCTCAACCGCCAGTACCACACACACACACACACACACACACACACACAAATTTTTTTTTGATTGAAGAAATAAATGAGACAAAATAGGAATAATAAGAACACAAAATATGACATATCATACTGCATCAAATATAGCATTTCATAAATTTTAAGACATATCATGATTTTATGTACCAGGAAAAAAAATGCTGTTGCATTATGACACAATGTATTATCACATTGAATTTTTGTCTAAGCCTTTTGAAAGGAGCTATTTTAGCTTATTAAAGCATAAAATTGCATAAAATTTTTATATTACTCATCTGTGTACATTAAAAAGAAAGTGTAAGCAAATAATCTGGTTAAGGTTTCCTGAAACCGCTACACATAGAGAATTTGAATTGTTTTCAACTGAGAGTTATCAACATCTGTGTTTTTGCACACAATGTCAGCTTCGGTGCTCTCGGGAGCACTGGGATGTGGATTTCCTTAAGCAATTTTCTTCTGGGATTTTCTCCTACACTTTTGACAACATCCTTTTGCAAATTTTGAAGATGGTGCTTTCTTACTTACAGTGTGTCAATTTTTGTTCACGTATCAATGAACTGACATAACAAAGTTTCATCAACTACCAGGCCTGGCCTTCCTTATGTCTTGTAAAACATCTGGCTGTTATTTTGCAAGGAAAGAAAAAGAATTGTGTTAGCACTCCAGGATTGCATGGGAACATTCTAGAACATTCTTTTCAGTGTTACCAACTTTCTGATTGCTGTTGTGCTTCTGCACCTTCCCTGGGTCTTCACAGTAACTTTACCTGTCAAAACCAAATCACAGTGTACTCTGTGAAGACATTTTTTTTTTTTTAGAGAGCATTTAAACTCAACAGTAACATCACAAAAAATAACAAATAACCAATTGAAGTGTGGATGGTACCAACCACCAATGGGAACATTCCACAAAGCAGAGAATGATAACAAAGTCAAAGGTATGGCCAGCCTCCCCGGGTCATAAGATGCTGTGTTATTAAGATGCAAGCAGATATTTAAAATGGGGGTTGCGGGGGTGGACATTACTTGCAACTAATGAACTATATGGATCTTTGGATTCAGGCGATGTTCTCTTGATCAGACTTATCTATTTTGCTTAACACAGAAGGATAACTCCTCAAGGGGCTGTGATATATGAAGTCATCAATATCAACTTCAGTGTGTTGTAAGGTGATGGGGGTGGGGGGGATCCAGAGGGGAGCACCTCCAGGGCTGTGGGCATGCAGGTTGCTGTCACTCTGAACCTCATTATGACGCATAATTACAATGGACCAATGAAAAACATTCCTCTTGTTTCTGAAGCAAAAGGACTCTAAGTTTCAGGGTAAGGGCTATAACATTTAGCGCAAGGAACTCAAATGATCATCAGGATTTCCCCCTTTTCTCTTTTGAAAACAGCTTCTTACCTTTGTAATCAGATACTAATGAATTTTTAAAGCCATAGCCAGTCCTTAATATGTTTTGCTCAAAAAGATGACCCCCCCCCCCCCCCCGTGTCTCACAACTCCAGGTATCTTTTGCTCATTCATTTGGTCGAACATTCCAGACTTCTTTATTGTCCACCATACCCCGGGGCTGGGACAAAATGGACCAAGACACCTGCCCTCCTGGAGTCTCTCTGGAGTAGAGAAAGGCAAATAACAAATAAATAACAAATAAACGCGTAAAATCTATGTTATGCTATGCACACCGAATCCAGGTAAGGTCTCTAAAGATACATGAGGCTGAGAAGGATGAGCGATGTCTACAAACCCCTTCAGCCTGCCACACGGGCAGGGGAGTCAGCCCGGTTATCTGGGGCAGCATGTCTTGGCTCCAGGGACAGCTGTCCCTTGCACCTTCTCAACGAGCTCTGTAGTCTCCGGAGCAGGATGGACGCTGCCCCAGCCTCCTGTCCCTGGGCTCTGCAAGATTTTGTCTCTCAGCCCTCTCACGACCTGGTTCAGTCTCTGTCTCCCCTTCAAGAACCCAGATATCCGTCCCTAGGTGCCGCCCTGGGCGGCCAGGGTCTTTGCTGGCTGTCTTCCCACCACATCTGAGCATCCCGGCCCCGGGGAGGAGGTCCACAGCTCACACTGTCAGTGTCACAGTCCAAAGGACTGAAGAGGAACTTCCGCCTACCCCTGTCGTCGCTCCCTCCTGGGGCACATATCTCGGGTGCCCCACACATGTTCCCTCCTTTCACAAAAGGGGGGCAGAATCCTCTCCTCCTTGCCTGGCATCTCCAGTCATGAGCGTGAGCCCTGCAGGAACGCCCACCAGGCGACCTCGCTGTGTCACCTGTCACGGGTCCTGCACCTGGCTTCAGCCCTTCGCCCTGCGCCGGCTGGAGACGGTGCTTCCCGCGGAGGTACAGCGATCCAGACTTCAGCTGCGCACTGCCTCTCCACGCTTGTTTTATCTGGAATTTCCAGAGACGAAAACGATGCCTATTAGGATTCACTAGCCTCATAAGACTGGGAATCCAGTGGCAGGTGGCCTCGGCCCTTCAGTTCCTGGAGGCTCCTGGGCGAGGCTCCGAGGCTCAGGTTCCCACTGGCTCTACTGGCAGCGCACAGCGGCTGTCCTTGGCGAGGACATGATGCTCCGCACATGCGCCTCACACGGCTTCGCACATGCGCCCCACGCTCGGCGGGGGGAGCTTTCTTCAAGACCACACAGCACCTGCGGACTCTGCTTAGACACAGCCCACCCTGAGCAGAGGGGGCAGCGGGAAGCTTCCCAGCAGGAAAGACAGAGACCAGCTGACAGAAGCAGAGGGCCGCAGTGACCCAGTGCCTTTCAGAAAGGAAGCGGAAAGCGAGAGAGGCAGGACTTGTAGGAACGGGGATTCGGAAGAAGCACGGAGGACCAGGGGCTTCAGTGTCACCACAGGGGAGATCGTGATGTCAGGGGGTCACTGCTCTGCTGGGGACTTTGTGTGTGCTTCTTATGATCCAAGCAAAGAGGAAAGAGGGAGAAGGTCTAAGAGAGAGGCGAGCAGTTGACAAGGCTAACCCCCCGAAGGGAAAGAAGAGGCAAATACAAGACAATTCCACAGCCAGTGTCTCCGATGACACCCAGGGCGCTGCAGCTCAAGGAATCGTGTGAGCTCAGCACGCTGCTACTCAGGTGTAACAGAGGCGGTACTGATACCTGGTCATCCCATACACAGAAAAATGGATAACCCATGATGTTACAGTCACACCATAGCAGCCAGGCATTGTGGTGGCACATGCCTGGACATCCCGGGACTTGGGAGGCTGAGACAGGAGGATTGCAGGGTTGAGGTCAGTCTCAACAACTTAGCAAAACCCTTGGCAACTTAGTGAGACTCTGTATTGAAATAAAAACAAATAAAGGGCTGGGAGTGTAGTTCAGTGATAGAGTGCTCCTGGGTTCGATCCCCAGTACCAAACAAAAACAAAAACACCATCGCAACAGCGCCCAAAGGGACATCCTTGACCACCAAGACCACAGTTTTGTCAACTGTTAGCCTGCTTCTCTAGCCAGATAGAAGAGATGGGGTAGAGGGGGTTTGGGAAGACAGGTGAGCAAGGGTTAATGACGTGCAACCAGAGCTTCGGAGGGAGAGCAGCTGGCCCACCACACTCTGGGGCCAGGCATCAGGACCGGATGACAGGGAGGGGACGTGTTTGGGGACCGAGTCGCCCTTGTCCACGCCCACCTGACACCCGTGAATGTGACCTTATTCGGCAACAGGAATCCTTGCGGATGAGATCAAGCTGAGGCAGGGTCCGCTCTGAGTCCGGTGTCGCTGGTGTCCTTACAGGAAGAGGCTGGTTTGGACAAAGGTACACAGAGGTTCTGGGGAGAACAGCGTGTGAGGTCAGGGGCAGGAACTGGGGAGCCAGAGCGGCAGGCCAAGGACAGCCAAGGATTGCAGGCTCAGAGTGAGCACAATCCTGGGAGCACCTTGCTTTGGGACTTGTAGCCTCAGGGAGTTTGAGAGAGTAAACTTTTGGTGGGTTTTCTTTGTTTGGGGTACTGGGGTTTAAACCCAGGGGCATTTAAACATGGAGTGACACCCCCAGTCCTTCCTATTACTTATTTTGAAACAGGATCTGACTAACTTGCTGAGGGTCTTTGCTAAGTTGCTAAGACTGGCCTTGACCCTGCAATCTTCCTGTCTCAGCTTCCCAAATCCTGGGATCACAGGCATGCACCCCCACGCCGGGCAGTTTTTGTTGTTTGAAGCTAGAGGAAGTTGATACACCTGGGGTTGGGGCTGCACTTCAGGATCCAGGTCGAGGCCCTCTGGAGGGGTGCGTGGGGTACCATTGCATCCTGAGCTCTTTCTCTGGTGTGGGCGAGCTTTGGCTGAGCTTGGCTGTGAGCTGGTTTCTCTAGTTGGGGCCCACAAGCCCTTCAGCGGTTCCCTGGTGTTCTGGAATTTCTGCTCCAGTTGCGGGGCCATGGGAGGCTGCTAAGTCGGTGGTGCTTTCTCCGGGCATGGCAGAGAGGCCTCCCTGTCACAGCCCGCTTGTCCCTGTGGCCCACAGAGCCATGCGCCTCAATGCTGGGCATTCTGCCAATGACAGGAGACCGAGAGGCACCTGAGAAACTCACCTGAGCCACTTCCCCAAGCTGACCTTCAGCTCATTCCACAAGACGCTTTGTCTCTCACCCTTTCCCATCAATAACAAAACTGACCTGCACAACAAACACCAGCGACCTTCACCCTCGAATGTCCACTCACACAGATAGAAACTTCTAGCCCGTGAGGCCATGGTTTGGCCATCAAGTGCCCATTTCTTCCCTCAGAGCAAAGTGGGTGTCCTGCCTTTTCCCTGGGGGACGGGGGGGGGGTGCCTCCTTTTATCTGCTAGCCCCTGGAAGACCCATCCTTCAACTTAGTTTCTCCCTCACACCTTACGTGTTAGTTATCCAGAACTTGGCAGCTTAAAATAACATGTATTATCTCACCCTGTTTCTGAGGGGCAGGAAGCTGGGAGTGGTGGGCTGGGTGGTTCTGGCTAACCAAGTCTGCCAGGTTGCAGTCACTCCAAGGCCCGACTGGAGCTGGGGGATTTGCTTCCAAGCTGGCTCACCTGGCTGTTGGCAGGCTGTGGGTTATCATCCGCTGTTAGCTGTGGGTTTCTGCTCCTCATCGTGATGGTGACTCTACGGGCTGCCTAAATAACACGGCAGCTGGCTTCCCCCAAGTACCTCATCTGAGAGAATGCATACAGACAGAGAACGTATGCATCTGGAATGTATCCAGAGAGAAGCCACTGTCCTTTATAACCCGCCTTGGAGGTGACATCCTGTGTCTGTCGGCATGCTCCTTGCTGTGACCTCCAAATACCTGATGACTACAACCTAGAGGAAGATGTATTTACTCACGGTTCTAGAGATTTCAAAGGTTTAGTCCACGTTAGGCCGGGTGAAGTCTGTGGAGCTCAGGAAGCAGAGAGAGCACAGACAGAAGGGCTTCGTTCTCACATCATGGAGGCTGGAAGCAGAGGAGGCCACATCCCCAGGGACCCCTTCTCAGCAGCCAAGCCCCGCCTCCAACATGGCGGCCTTTTCTAGACATACCGTCTGGGGGAATAGTCTAAATCCAAACCGTAGGCAACACATACCATCACTTCTGCCATTCGCTCTTGCTTGTACAGACCAACCCTGCTGCCGAAAGGGAGCGATCATTTGAGTGAATACCGGGAGGTGACAAGGTCCAGGGACCACCCCAGAGGCTGGATACCACATACCTAGGAGAATATCTCCCACATTTTCTGAGCATGGAGTGGCAGACAGACTAATTCTGGTCCCAGAATCTGGAAAACCCAACCAGTTCCACTATCTAGTTTTACCTGGAGGATCTGGATTTCTCCACTTTGCCATCAGCCAAGGGAGAGAACTGCAACGGGGCTAGAAAAACAGCGGCACTTTGTTCGTTTCTCTTCGCTCAGACAATCTGGATTCAAATTTTGCCCCTTTTAACCTATTGTCTGTGTGCTCTTGGGCAAGTTCCTCAACCTCTCTGTACCTCAGTTTTATTACATGTGAAATGGAATGAATATCGTGTCCATTGTAGAGGACTAGTATATACCTTTAGTGACTTTAACATATGTCAGGAGAGTAGACAAAACAAATATTGTGCAGACGATAACTACTTTGATCATTGTGGAAATACACCCTGTTTTGGGGACTCAGAAAGGAAAGAGAGGAGATTAGATAGAATGGTAAGACGGTATAAAGCCATAGACTCTTCTTCGAATGTTCCATTGTGTTCTTGAAGCCTCACACTTTTGAGGTCTCTGCTAGTCCAGGCAAGCATTCTTACCTTTTCCTGCTACTTTGTCTCATGAACACACTGGAATCAATTCTTGGTCATTTTTCAGTCCAAGCAAGAAATTCACAGCCTGGCCTGTGTGTCTGATTTGTTGAGAATGTTACACAGAAAATCTTAGTTTAGGTTTTTAGGCTCAATGGAGTTCATTTTAAAAGAAAAAATAAAAACCAATGAAGTTAGCAAAAAAAGTTTTGAATTAAGAAAATAAAACTCCTTTATTGAATTCATTGTCTTTTAATATCCCTTTGCTGAGTTTAGGGTGGTCATATCTGCCAAGTTTCAACTAGGTCAGCCCAACCATTTTTATTTGTAGCATACTTGTTAGTAAAAGCATCTATACCACCTTATGTAGAAACTCTTACCAAGTGGACTGGGCACTGCTGGTTTAGGCTCCTTCTCATTCACATCGAGAGACCCTAGTTATTTTGATCAATGGTTCATACACCACATATTTGCCTGGATATTTTATCATTCATATTTGCATATGTAGAGTTCAAAAGTAAGATGATCACAGACAGACAAAAAGAATACCATCACTGCAGGCTTTGCATTCAAGAAGGAAACTGAAGGTCCAGGGATGTAGCCAGTGGTAGAGCATGTATTTAGCATGCAGAAGGCCTTGGGTTTGAGTCCCAAGGTCAAACCAAAACCAACATCAACAGCAACAGAAAGTTATTTTTATTTATTTATTTATTTATTTATTTATTTATTTATTTATTTATTTATTTATTGCGGTACTGGGGATTGAACTCAGGGGCATTCTACCTCAAAGCTACGCCCCCAGCCCTATTTTTTATTCTTTATTTTGAAACAGGGTCTCACTAAGTTGCAGAATGCCTCACTAGGTAGCTGAGGCTAGCCTCGAACCCGGATCCTCCAGTCTCAAGAAAGTTATTTTTAAAGGGGCCCCCAAACACAATGGTCAAGAACCATGCATTTGTTCTTCTTCCTATTGGTTGAGTATGCTCACCAGGGTTGAGCTAATGGTTCTTTTGAAAGAGTGCTGCAGAAAAGCAAGCTAGTAAAGCAAGCTGCTATGTCATGAGTCAAGTTTCCAGCGATATTTCAGGACCAGCCAACACAATCATTTCTCAGGACCCGGGTAGGACAAAGAACCCAGAGGCCCTCACTCTCTGATGCATATAGAGCAAGGCGGTCCCTTCTGACAAGAATCCTTGGGTACATTCCCTCGTTATTCTCCCAACACCTGACAACCTAGTGGAGAAAACAGTGACCATTTCTCAGAAATGGAGGGTGTGGGACAGGTGGCTCAGGCAATTAATGGCCCAAAGATCCAGCATGCAGGCCAAAGATGCTCTGCAAATAAACAGGCTTCTTTCCCAACCAGTTGTCTGCATTACTTACCCTTTTCCCCAACCAGAGGCCTCACTGCCTGACACCGAGAAACTCATAATGACTGTGGAGAACTGCCAAGCTCAGCAAATACTCCAAGCGAATAATGAAATTCCGGTGAAGAGCGTTCAAGTTTGCAGTACTACTAATAAAAATAATAATATTTTATACACCTAAAGCACTTCTCACCCGCTCCCCCAGTCCACTATTTAATATGTGAGGTTTATACAATTGCATATGCCTATAGCAGGATATGCGCAGTGCATATTAAATACATAAAATAATTCAATGAGGCATTGTCGGTCGTTTGATTAATTTCCAGAATGTGTTCATCTTGCCAATTGTTAAAAATTTAATTTCAGATATTACATTAACCTCTACTATATCTTATCAGTTTCTTCCATTGGAATTTTTAGCATCAAAGCTTTCGTCTATTAATACCTTATGCTTAACTAAGAAGAAATGGGCATCTTCCTTTGAGCATGTATTTTCTAACCCAGAAAGCTAAAACAAAAAAGAACCCGGGGGTGGGGGAGAAAAAAGAAAGCATTTTGTCATTAAGAATTGTGCCTGGCTTCTGTTATTTCTACCCTGTTTCTCTAAGGTTAGAAGCTCATGAACCAGAACATACCAGCTGGCTTTATTCAAGTTCAGAAACGAAGCAGTAGAAATAGACAATTCTGTGGAGCTGAAGATTCCTGCAGTCGCAGTGACTCATGGGCACAGAAAAAGAAATTTATTTCATTTGGGTTTTGGCCTTTAACTATGCCACCTTAATCTCTTTTTGGCCTCTCTTCACCCCTAAGGGTTCCACGCAGACCATCAGAGTCAGAGCTGAAAGGCTCCCCAAGCACTTTGAAGAGAAAGGCTGATTTTGTGCAAAGCAGAGCTGTTGTTTTATTACAGAAACATGAGAAAATATAGCTAAGCTTCCCAGGGTGACTGAGAGATGCCACTGAGGGCTGAATCTCAGCCATTACTAGCCCTTCTGAGATCTTTGATTTCTTCTCTGAAGATCAAGAGATTGGTGGGTTTGGGGCAAGAGAGAAGGAATTTGGGGGAGGAAAGCAATCACTTAGCTAGGTGATGGAAATAAAACTCTAGAAAGACATGCAGACAATTTTTTTTTTGTAGTGAGGCTTGAATCCACAGGCATTTTACTTCTAAGCTACACCCCAAGCCCTTTTTATATTATTATTATTATTATTATTATTATTGTTATTATTGTTATTATTATTATTATTGTACTAGGGATTGAATCCAGAGGCATTCTACCTCTGAGCTACACCTCCTAGTCCTATTTTTTATATTTATTTTTGAAACAGGGTCTTGAGCCGGGCATGGTGGCACATGCTTGTAAATCCCAGCATTTGGGAGGCTGAGACCGGAGGATCCGGGTTTGTGGCCAGCCTCAGCTACCTAGTGAGGCCCTCCACAACTTAGTGAGACCCTGTTTCAAAAATAAAGAATAAAAAATAGGGCTGGGGGTGTAGCTCAGAGGTAGAATGCCCCTGAGTTCAATCCCCATTACCACACACACACACAAAAAGAAAGAAACAGGGTCTCACTAAGTTGGGGAGGGCCTCACATAGTCGAAGAGGGTGGGCTCAAACCTGCGATCCTTCTGTCTCAGCTCCCAAGTATGAAGATTACAGGTGTGCAACACCACATCGGCCTTGCCAACTATTTCAATACAATATATAAGAAATAGTGTAGAGATGTGCTAATAGATCTGGGAGAATGGCACAGCAGTATGGGATCATTTGTTACCATGAGACTTTTTAAAAGAGAGTTCCTGGAGCTGGGGTTGTAGGTCAGTGGCAGAACACTTGGCTAGCCTGTGTGACACCTTGGGTTTGTTGCTCAGTACTGAAAAAATATATAAGTAAAACATAAAGGAGAGTTCCTGAATAATAGAAATCTGAGCGGATGGCCAAGATGTATAGAGAAGAGAGGTTTAGAAAAAGCAGAAGTATGGAAGAAGGAATACTGCTAAGGAATGTGCTAAGGAAGACTACACGCAAAAGAAGATGATGAAAATAACTAAGAGCTCTGGAAAGAATAAATCTCATTAGAAGAGTAGACAAGCAAAGAAGAATTAAGATTGAAGCAAACCATTTATTTAGAAATAAATCAAACTGACAGAAAGTAATCATGCCTCTTTATAATAACACTAAATGTGAAGAGACTCAATTTTCCAATTAAAAGACTGCGAGATTGGATTTAAAAAACAAGACCCAACTCTATGTGCTGAGGATTTCTAGCATTGTGTTATTATAGGTAATGTAGGGAAATGCGCATAGAGAGGAAGACGGGGCCAGGTCATCAAGCCTTGTTCTATGGGGGATAGAGAAGACAGTGAGAAGTTTTTATTGGGAGCAAAGAGGGTTTGACCTGTGTTTTAGAGACACCATCTCACCAGCAGCAGATACTGAAGGGACTGGAGGCAGAGAGGTGTGCCTTGCAGGTGATTATAGTTTCAGAGAGAATGGCTAGGGCAGTGCTGGTGGGGGAGAAGATAGGCCATTTGGAGACATAAATCAATGGAGCCTGATTAGTTATAGCTATTATGTAAGGAATAGAAAATAGAAAAGGAAGTTTGTAGCACAGTGATTCTCAATATGTGGTGGCTGGACCAGCAGCATCAACTTATGTCACCTAGAAATGCAAATTTGAGGGCTATCCTAGACCTCCTGAACCGATTACTGGATCAGAAATGCCAAGGATGGAGCTAGCAAACTCTGTACTAACAAGCTTTGCAGGTAACTCGATGTTTGCCCAAGGTAGAGACCCACCAGTGTGGAATATTCTCCATGAACCTGCAATGGCTTCCTGAGCAATTGATATTGCCATTTGCTAAGAGGGGGGATAGTCTAAAAGGTGCACGATGTTTTGTTTTGCTTGGGGGTGAAGATAAGGCGAGAAGTTAAAGACAGGGACAGAAACAATCCAGCAAGAAAATGTAAATAAATAAAATAGAAAGACAGGAACAGGAAGAGAATAACTTGTGGTTAGCAGTTGGCAGAAGGAAAATTTTGAAGGCTGATTTGTTGCTCTCACTTTCTATACCAATGCACAGGAGCTACAACTTGAGAGGATTTGATTGAAGCCCCCCACCCCCTGGCTTGGCTGAGGAAGATTATTCAGAGCCCAAGCAGGGCGTGGTGGCACACACATGCCATCTTAGTACTTGGGAGGCTGAGACAGGAGGATTGCAGTTTTAAGGCCAGCCTTAGCAATTTAGTGAGACCCTGTTTCAAAATTGAAAAAAAAAAAAAAGTGAAAATGGATGGGGGACCGAGCATGGTGGCGCACGCTTGTAATCCCAGCATTCGGGAGGCTGAGACCGGAGGATCCGGGTTTGCAGCCAGCCTCAGCTACCTAGTGAGGCACTCCGCAACTTAGTGAGACCCAGTTTCAAAATAAAAAATAAAAAATAGGACTGGAGGTGTAGCTCGGAGGTAGAATGCCCCTGAGTTCAATCCCTAGTACCGCAAAAAAAAAAAAAGAAAATGGATGGGGGTGTATGTCAGAGGTAGGATGCCCCTGGGTTCAATCCCCAATACCCCTCAAAAAAAAATATTCAGAAACATAGGCCCCAGAGCCACACATACCAGGGCCCACATGTCATGGTAGGAATAACCTTTGTTCAGGAAGCAGAGGTGGTGGAACTTGGAGATCATAGAAAGACTTGGCAAAAGGATCAGAAAAGTCTCTCTTACCAGAACAAGGTCTCCAGATATTTGTCCCCGGGGGTGTGTGTCACTGTGCCAACGATATGGCACAGTGTCCTCCTGTGAACCCTGAAGTTGGTGTGGGGTGTCCTCCAGCCATGATTGAGGCTGGTGGGGAGGGAGAGAAAGCAGGGTCCTCCTGCCCTTTGGGGTTCCTTGGTTGGGGTCTGCGGTGATGGATACAGTGATCAGGGAGAGGGAAGAGCTGAAGAATGGGAGAAGTAGGAAAAGAAGGGTTCTCCTGCAGAAAGCTCTCCCTGCGGAACCAGAGATGAAAGAGCATCCCGTTCCTCTGAAATGGAGTTGCCTGCCCAAGACATTCGAGTCTGCAAATAAGAAGACTGAATACACCGAGGAGAACGCTAGCTCCTAGTGACAGATGTATGGTGGCTTTTTCTTAATATGGTATCTGAAGATAAAAGCAGCTCAGGGTAGGCACATATTTTAAGTGCCGTCCTCCTAATACAAATCCATCATCAGCTGGAGGTGCTCTTTGACCAGCTACTTAGCAGCGAGAATGGTTTGTGCTGATGACGCCCATGCTCTGTGCCAGCAGCTCCGAGCCCTCGGCTCTGCAGCACCGTGTTTCAACCAACTGTTCCTCTCTCCGCTCCAAATCCTTCCACATATCAATGCCAGATTGATTTTCTAAAGTAGGTCCCGTGTCACTCTTCTGCTCGAAACCTCTTCTAGCCTGCACAGTTGCACACAAACTTTTCAACTCCGCCAAGGCACCGGCAACCCCCGACATCAATGCCGAGCTTTCCTCCCAAGCCGTGGTCACCAGGAAGCCGTTAGGACGCCTGGGGAGAACGGCCCCTTCCCTCATTAGCATCAGTTGAAAATTCAACAGTGGGTACGTTTAACAGATGGACAGAAAGTAGGCTCCTGGTGGACTCAGGATTGAGCCTTTTTAAAAAGAAGCTTGCTTCATACATTTAACCAGTTTAATAATAGGAATTTCAACAGGGGGCATATACATTGGGACTGAGGATTGAACCCAGGGGCATGCTTACCTCGGAGTTACACCCCCAGCCCTATTATTATTATTATTACTATTATTTTATTTTGAAGCAGGGCCTCACTAAATTGCTGTGGCTGGCCTCAAACCTGCGATCCTCCTCTCTCAGCCTCCCAAGTCTAGGATGACAGGTGAGTGCCACCACACCAGCTTGAGATGGTGCATGTGAATGGAGGGTCTGAGGGAGAGGGTGTGTGCAGCTCTGACGAGCACTGTGAGCATGCCGACTCTGTCCTCCAGACGGAGATGGACCTCGGCACTCCAGGAGGGGCCCAGGTAAGGGTCTGGAGTCCTCTGCAGTACAGCAGGTGGAGGCCAGCTCCTTGCAGAAAGATCAAGATGGGGACTCTGCACCAGGGAAATGTTCTCGGGGTGGGTGGGTGGGGTGCTCGCATTCCTTCAAGTCCATAAATGCTATTAGTTAACCCTCGGTGTGCTGTGGGCTCAATAACCTTCATAAACAAGCTTCCAGGCGTTTAACATTAAAAAATACATACATAAATAAATCGGTAGTGCCGAGAAGTTGTTGAGTATTTGGGGGGAAGAGACAAACCATGAGCGTGCACCTCCGGTCCAGGTAGTGCAGTGTGTTCCAGCTTCCCGTTCCTGGGTGGTCTTGGCCCGGTCACATCACCTGTCGGTGCTTTGGCGTCCTCACATAGAAACCGGACCTAAATACGAACAGCCCCCACCTCACGAGGCTGCCGTGAACGCCAAAGGAGATCATGTGTGTAAAATACTTAGAATGGCACTTTGTACTCAGGAAGGTCTATGTAAGAACTCCTGCTGCTACTGCTAACGGTGGTAGAAAAGATCAGGTTTCCAAGGCAGATCCCTTTGGGTAAGAAATCCTAGCGCCGCCTTGCCGATGTTGGGCAATTACTTGGTCTTCCCTCTGTGCCTCCGATTCTTCATCTGTAAAATGGGGAAAAGCACCGGTACGCACCCCAGACTGCAGTGGAGAGATCCCTTCCTGTGCTTTGAGCTGAGACTATGTCCTATATGAACTCTCAGATATTAGCTATTATTTTCATTATCTTATTCTCCTCCCTATCCTCCTTGCCTTTCTCTGCCCCACCCCACCCCTATGTAAGTTTTTAAACTTTGGCACTGAATGTTTTAGAAAGTAATTGGACAATAGACGGTGGTGACGCATGCCTGTAATCACAGTACTTGGGAAGCTGAGAAAGGAGGATTGCAGGTTCAAAGCCAGCCTCAGCAATTGAGTAAGACCCTCTGCAATTTAGTGAGACTCTGTTTCAAACTAAAAAGCCCCTGGGCTCAATATTAGTACTAAAAGAGAAAAAGAAAAAAGAGGCCAGATGTGGTGGCGCAGGTTTGTAATCCCAGTACTTGGGAGGCTGAGACTGGAGGATCCGGGTTTGTGGCCAGCCTCAGCTACTTAGTGAGGCCCTTCACAACTTAGTGAGACCCTGTTTCAAAAAAAAAAAAAAAAAGAATAAAAAATAGGACTGGGAGTGTAGATCGGAGGTAGAATGCCTCTGGGCTCAATCCCCCGTACCACAAAAAATAAATAAAATAAAATAAAGAAAAAAGAAGAGAGAAAAGGAAGAAGAAGCAAGCAAGTGAGCATTAGGAGTCGCCAAGGCCTTCCTCCCTACAAGTTCATTCTATTTCCTGTCTTATGTGGTCGCAGACCTAGGGTTGCCATAAAACCTTGACATTTGGGGCCCAGCCCAGAGATTGATTTGATTTTTGTGTTCTGGGGCTCCAGTGTTTTTTGTTTTTTTTTTTTTCTAAACTCTCCACCTTGTTCCCATCTCATTGTAATGAGCATTTGAGCATTTAAGACTGAGAACCACTAGTCCAGACTGATTCAAATCAAAAGAGAATGTGTGGGGGAGAGGAAACACCAGATCACTCATCAGAAACCCACCAGGGCCTGTGCCAAGGAAGCGATCCCGGAGCCCTGATAAACACTCCAGCCTGATTGTGGCACTCCTCGGATCCTCCTGAAGTGTGCTTGGCCTCGGCTCGGGTGTCCGCTGTGACGCTCGCCACAGTGCCTGGCTCAGATGTTCCGGGCTGGGGGCAGCGGTCAGGGCTCCGGGAACACTTGGCATTGAATGTTCAGCTGCAATCTTCCAGAAATCACTCGAGCCACAAAGAAAAGGGAGGAATAACTCATCTTAGAGTGTCGCAGCTGCTGGAACAGAGACATTGGGCATTGCTTTCCTTACCCAGAGGCGGCTTTCATTGTCCTTGTGAGAGGTTCTTTGGCTCAAGCTAAGGATTTTTGAACTTTGTTCTGTAAGCTGTGGAAAAACTATAAACATTTGGGGCAGGAAGGCACTCTGGTGACAGTGGAATTTTAAGAGGATTGAGGGAGGTGGGTAGAATGGATTGGATTGGGACTGTCACCGGAAGTCAGTTGACAAGGTCTAGGTAAGGAGTATCCTCTGAGAGGAGGTTGCACAGTAGGACAAAATGACCTTGGGTAGGGGGTGTCTCTGGGTGTGGTCTGCCAGAGAAGAGATTGGCATTTGGAGAGAGAGGGAGAATAACACCTTTCCAGCACCCCCTGAACTCCCAGAGCCTAAATTATGGAGCCCCAAAGCCATCCCCTTGCTTTTCAATCAGCAAGAAATGCTGTCAACCCCTGGAATGTGCAGGTTGCAGGTGCTGTGGCACAGCAAGCCATGAATGTCAGGAGAACTTGCAAGAAGCCCCCTCCCCAGAAAAGAGGGGGAGGGCAAATAGACATTAAATAATCGACATGGCCAGGCATGGTGGTACACACCTATAATTCCAGGACTTGGAAGGCTGAGACAGGAGGATTGCAGGTTCGAGGCCAGCCTTAGCAACTTAGTGAGACCCTGTTTTAGAATGAAAAATAAAAAGGGCTCAGGGTGTAGCTCAGAGGAAGAATGCCTTTGGGTTCAATCCCTAGCACCAAAACCCAAACCCCAACCAAAAAACAAATAGACAATTACAATAGAATTAAGTCCTGTGTTAAGAGGATTAAAACAAAGCAAAATTATGCTAACTAATGATTGTTGAAGATGGTGGCCATTAATTACCTTACAGAGGACATAAGTTGATAAGCTGAGATTTGGAGATAAGAAGGAACTGGCCCTGTGATCACTGCTGGGTAGTTAATGGCAGAGGGACAGAAAGGGCAGACATGGCCATGAACCTGGAAAAATCTCAGGAAAGAGAGGAAGGCAGGTGCAGGCGGAACGTAGGAGCTGGGGAAGGGGTGATCTCCAGAGGGGCTGGTGGGAGTTGCAAGTCAAGCTAAGGGCTGAGCAAAATGTTCTCCCCAGTGGGAAGAGGATGGCACAAGAGTTTTAAAATGGGTGTAATGCAATCAGATTTATGCATTTAAAAATAATTGTGGCTGCTCTGTGGAGAATCAGCTGTCAGCAGAGCAAAAATAGGAAGAATGCTGGGGCTTGTGATCGGGTGGGCATGGCAGAGATGGAAGGGAGTGAGTTGATTTGGAAGATATTTCAATGACTTGGAGATGTTTTCGTTGTAGTAGTGAAGGGTGGTGAGAAATAAAGGATCCTTCGTAGATATCTGGCGTGAGAATCTGGATGCTATTCATTGAGGTGGGGAAGCTTCCAAATCAGCTAGGCGATGGGGTCATAGCACTTCTCTCTCTACCATGTTAGATTTTCGATAATTATTAAACTTTTAAGTGAGAGGTGAAGTAATATTTGAATAACACATCTAGATTTGGGATGGGGTATAGCCCAGTGGTGGAGCACTTTTGAGTACCTGTAAGGCCCTGGGTTCAATCCCCAGCATCACAAATCAAGAAAATGGTTTCAAAAGCATCTAAGTTTGGGACAAATTCAGGATGTGATGGACCAGAGAAAGTTTTCTTTTGAATCAACCAAGAGCTCCTTTGTGTACTGAACAGTGGAGTTTAAAAGAGTAGAGAGTTGTTGATGCAGGAGAGAGGAGATAGGGTTACAAGACTGAGGTCCTGGAACGTGAGAGCAGAGGGGTCCAGAGCACAGGAGAAGGGTTGGCTTGGGCTAGGAGCAGGGAGGGAGGGGACAGGAGGACAGCCAGTGGCCAGTCCCACGGATGGGGGACTTGCTGGGAGCAAGATGGAGTTGCTGTCCAATTGTGGCTTTTTTTTCCCCAATTATTTTTATACTTTATCATCTTGACCATTTTAAGTACACATTTCAGTGGTATTAAATACATTAATAATATACAACCATCTGTCTCTGTTCATCTTGTAAAGCTGAAACTCTATGCCAGTTAAATAGTAATCCACCATCCCACCTCCCCCAACCCCTGCTGTTTTATTTTCTGTCCTATGACTGTCACTACTTTAAGTACCTCACGTATATGGAATTATACAGCACTTGTCTTTTTATGATTGTTTACATCCCTTAGCATAAGGTCCTCTGGGTTCATCCCCATTGTAGCAGGTTGCAGAATTTCCTTCCTTTTGAGACTGAGTAATATTCCATAGTCTACATTTCACTTCTGGCCTGCCCGTTCATCTGGTGATGGACAATTGGCCACTCCATAGTTTAGCCGTTGTGAATAGCACTACTATAAACCTAAGTGTACAAACAGCTCTTCAAGACCTGGCTTTCATTTCTTTTAAGAATATACCCACGAGTGGAGTTGTTGGATTATTCAGTAATTCTATTTTTATTTTTTTAGAGACTTCAATCATGTTTTCCACAGCGGCTATGCTATTTTACATTTCCACCAACAACACACAAGGATTCCAGATTCTCTGTCTTCACAAGACTTATTATTTTCCAGTGTCCAACTTGATGGGAATAATGTAGCATCTCATTACAGTTTTGATTTCCATTTCCCAAACGATGCGTAATGTTGAGTATCTTTTCGTGCGCTCATTGGTCATTATACATCTTCTTTAGAGAAATATCTATTCAAGTCCTTTGCCCATTTTTAAATTTTCTTTTTTAATGTGTTGAGTTTTAGAAGTTCTCTATATACTCTGTTAATTTCTTAGCAGACATATGATCTGCTATTTCCCCCCTCCCATTCTGTGAATTAGCTTTTTACTAACCTGTTCTTGCTTTTTCTTTTTTTAACTTTGACAGTCATTTCAGCCAGTTTTTTCACCTCTATGATTCAAACACCTGGCATGCAAAACTTAGAGGAAGAAGTTTATTGACACATAGTTCTAGAGAATTCTGTCCACTCATATATAGTCCAGGTTTATGCTGGCTGCTAGGCAGGAGGCAGGGCTGGAGATCCTCAGGGCATCATGATGGGACACAGAAAGCGCAAAGGATCAGAGAGACATGCCACAGCTGGGTAGAGCCCGGGACACGAGAGGTACCAGCCACGTCCCCAGGGACCCAGGCCCTCCAGCCCTGTCTCGTCTGGGGACTTGTCTATCTCCAGTGCATGAGGTCTGAAGGACATTTAAAATCTAGACTACAACAATGACTTTTTAATATACATCTTTTAAGTTTTAGTTCCACAGCAAAACCAAGAGGAAGACTCAGGGCTGGGGCTGTAGCTCACTGGTAGAGTACTTGCCCATCATAGCAAGACCCCTGGCTCTAGTCCCAGCACTGCAAGAATATAAAAGAAGAGGAAAGCATTGAGATTTTCCTTGTGTGTCTGATCTCATACATAAATAACCTCCCATACTTTGATAGTGTCTTGATGCAAAATTTTTGAATATTCATAAATTTCAGTTTGTCTATTTTTTACTTTGTTGCCTGAGCCTTTGGTTTCATATTCAAGAAATCACTTCCAAAGCCAATTTCATGGGGCTTTGACCTTGCATTTTCATCTATGATTTCTATTGTTTAAAGTCTTACACCTAGCTGGGTACGGTGGGGCATACCTGTAATCCCAGTACTTGGGAGGCTGAGAGAGGAGGATCATAGGTTCGAGGCCAGCCTCAGCAACTTAGCAAGGCCCTCTACAACTTAGTGAGACCCTGTTTTAAAATGAAAAATAAAAATAAGACTGGGGGTGTAGCTCAGAGGTAGAATGCCCCTGGGTTCAATCCCTAGTACCACAAAGTAGATAGGTGATAGATAGATAGATAGATAGCTAGATAGATAAGAATAGAATAGAATAGAATCTTAGCTAGTTCTTTGATTTGAGTGAATCTTTATATGTGGTATTTGGTGGTAAGGGTCCAACTTTATTCCTTTGCCTGTGGATACCCAGATTTTCCCATTGTCATTTGTTTAAAAGACTGTTCTTTCTCAGCCGGGCGTGGTGGCACACGCTTGTAATCCCAGCATTCGGGAGGTTGAGACCAGAGGATCCGGGTTCGCGGCCAGCCTCAGCTACCTAGTGAGGCACTCCGCAACTTAGTGAGACTCGGTTTCAAAATAAAGAATAAAAAATAGGGCTGGGGGTATAGCTCGGAGGTAGAATGCCCCTGAGTTCAATCCCCAGTACCACAAAAAAAAAAAAAAAAAAAAAAAAAAAAAAAAAAAA
>PVLC010008061.1:0-60245 GCA_004027655.1 Graphiurus murinus
AGGGTGTGCATGATTCTTACAGGAGGGTGTGCAGGATGGTTACAGGAGGGTGTGCAGGATGGTTAAAGGAGGGTGTGCAGGATACTTACAGGAGGGGGTGCAGGATACTTACAGGAGAATGTGCAGGATGGTTAAAGGAGGGTGTGCAGGATACTTACAGGAGGGTGTGCAGGATACTACAGGAGGGTGTGCAGGATGGTTACAGGAGGGTGTACTACCTAGTGAGGCACTCCGCAACTTAGTGAGACTCGGTTTCAAAAATAAAGAATAAAAAATAGGGCTGGAGGTATAGCTCGGAGGTAGAATGCCCCTGAGTTCATTCCCCAGTACCGAAAAAAAAAAAAAAAAACAACTTGAGTAATACAACCCTCCCTTCCTCTCTCTCTCTCTCTCTCTCTCTCTCTCTCTCTCTCTCTCTCTCTCTCTGTCTCCTTATGGGTACATTGTAATCATACATCTCATACATCGTGATGAAGTTCAGAGTGATAGAGGCATACATGCACACAGCACTGGTGGAGCCCTCCTCCAGTTAGCACCTCTCTCTCTCTCCCTCCCCATCTCCCCGTGCTCATCACACTGATTGACTTTATAAGTTTGTGTGTGCACATCATGTCCATCAAAGTGCTTCCCTCTTCAAGTCTCCCTCCCCCTCCTGTCTCCCTCAGTTAGGTCCCCTACTTCACTCCACTAGGGCTTCTCCTTCTTTGTATGGAGTCCCTTCTGTATCGATTTCCCCCTAGCTTCCGTATACAAGGGAGAACATTTGACCCTTCATTTTTTGTAACTGACTAATCTCACTTAGCATAATATTCCGCAGTTCCATCCATTTCCCTGCAAATTACATAATTTTGTCCTTCTTTATGATGGTATAGAATTCCATTGTGTGTATATCCCATAATTTTGATCTGTTAGCAGACACCTTGAATGGTTTCATAGTTTGACAATTGGGAATTGTGCAGCTATAAACACAGATACATAAGCATTACTATGGTAGTTTGGTTTCCATTCTTTTGGGTAGATATCCAGGAGTGGTATATCTGGGTCATATGGTAGGTTCACTTTCATCCTTCTGAGGACCCTCCTCACTGTTTTCCAAAGTGGTTGCATTAATTTGAAATCCCACCAACAATGTATTAGAGTTCTTCTCCACATCCTACCCAGCATTTATTATTGTCTGTGTTTTTTGATGATTGGCATTCTAATTGGGGTTAGGTAAATCTCAGGGTAGTTTTGATTTGCATCTCTCTGATTTCTAATGATGTTGAACATTTTTTCATATATTTATTGGTCATTTGTATGTCTTCTTTTGTGAAGTGTCTATTTAGTTCACTTGAACATTTTTTGGCTGTTATTTGAAAAACAACTTTTTTTCTAAGTCATGTAACTACTAAAAGAATGCCACCTGCAAAGCTCTCAGTCAGTCCAGGCCTGAGCTCACAGCAAACACATGGCAAATGCTAACTAGTGTGGTGTGTGTGTGTGTGTGTGTGTGTGTGTGTGTGTGTGTGTGTGTTACTGGGGATTGCACCCAGAGATTGTTCCACCACTGAGTTACAACTCGAACCCTTTTTACTTTTTATTTTGGAAGAAGGTCTAAGTTGCTGAGGCTGGCCTTGGACCTGCCATCTTTCCATCTCAGCCTTCCAAGTACTGAGATTAAGGTTTGTACTACCATGCCCGGCTGAATGCTAGCTGTTTTTATTATTATCTAGAATAGAGTTGCCAAATATTTTGATAGATTTTCTTTATTTTGAGGCAGTATTGTAAAATCAGGCAGAAACTCTACAGTCACAATAATTGCTCTGTTAGGGAACAACCTCTTTATTACTGGGAAGAGACAAGTCTAGTCTTTACCCACTGTTTTCTGAGAAAGGTTGAATTGTTTTTCCTGCCATCTGAAGAGAATGAAGGTTGAGTTCTGAAAATAAATGCCATAGCAATTTCCTTTAACCCTGGACCAGATGCTCTGAATTTAGTGGGAACTGCTTTAAAGTATTACAAGGAAAAAGGACTATGTCTTTATTTGAAAAATCAGTCAATAGACAGAAGTAACTCAGGTTGAAAGGAGATGATATAATGATAGTCATTTTCTTTCTGCTTTTAGAATTTGTTCCAATATTCCATCATCACTGCCCTTATTTGAGCAGCAACACTATTGACTGCAATTATTAACTGTGCAGAGGTGTTTACGAAAGAGACCCACATGCAGCAGTTGTTTTGTTGCATGCTTTAACAGAGAGATATGATTTTTAAATACAGGTGCTTGTTGCTATGTTAGTTCTTTTATTCCTGCATCTTAAACTCATCACTGGATGGAAAGATTAGTGTAAAGAAACTTACCTCCAGTCCTTGCCTGCAGAACCCCAGGGCCAGGGCTCTGCTGTGTGCAGTGTCACAGAGCTCACAGCTCCGAGGTGTCCCTGAGTGCCTGCCAGTACAGACTTGGGCTTCCTCACCACAGGCATTCTGACACATGTGTGATGGATTCACATCCAATGTCACCAAGCTGCATTCCTGCCTCTGGCAATTACTGCTGACTCTGAAGTTTCTTTTAGCACTTGGCATTTCAAAGGAAGGTACAAAGTGATGTCAGCAGAAACTTGGAAGTAAAGCCTTGGGGACTTATCTCCATAAATGCAAAGACATGGCACTATCAGCAATTGTCCAAGTCAACCTGTTTTAACACTCTGGGAAGTATCAGAAACTTAGAGCAATCCGAGGAGCAGTTATTGGAAGAAAGTGGCTGAGGATCAGTCAGAAGGCTGAGCTTCATGACGTTGTGACTTGCCTATTTTTGCCATGTTTCTTCAGCTCTACAATAACCTGAAAAACCAACATGTTATAGCATTTTTCCTAGAACATAGTAGAGCAAGTGTTTTCAACATATTTGAGTTGCACTTGGTATTGTAAGTGAGGAGAGGTGTTGTCTGATACATGAGAGGGTGTACTCAGGTATGCACAAATATTTTGTCATATTACAGAAGGGACTTGAGCAGAAGTTCAGGTATCCTCAGAAAATCCTGGAACTTCCCTCAGGTGGATACCAAAGATCAACTATTTGTGTGAACAAAATAGGTAATCTAAATGATTTGGACAAGTTCCCAAAAGTATGCAAAGTATCAAAGTTAATTTAAGAAGAAATAAAAATTGAGCTGGGAGTGATGGTCCATGCCCATAATCCCAGTATTTGGCGAACTGAGATAGGAGGATCACAGGTTCAAGTCCAGCCTCAGCAACTTAATAAGACTCTGTTCAAAATTTAATTTTTTTTAAAAAAGGGCAGAAGGTGTATCGTGGATGTAGGATCCTCCCAGGTTCAATCCCCAGTACCACAGTACCAATAGAGAGAGAGAGAGAGAGAGAGAGAGAGAGAGAGAGAGAGAGAGAGAGAGAGAGAGAGAGAGAGAGAGAGAGAGAGAGAGAGAGAGAGAGAGAGAGAGATGAATTTGGACTATAAATGTTACAGAAATTGAATGTAATTGCTTTTGAAAACTTTAAGCTCAGATGGCTTCTCTGGTTTATTGAAAGCTTTAAGCTCAGATGGCTTCTCTGGTTTATTTCACCAAAAAGAAATTAATACCGATTTTTGCAAACTGTTCCAGAAATATAGAAGACAAAGGAACACTTCCCAACTAATTATATCAGGTATTACCCTGATACACTGATAATAAAACTATCCAAAGACATTATAATAAAACACAGCCATAAACCGGTGATCTTATTAACAGAGGCATAAAATTCTGAACAAAACACCACTAAACCCAATCAACAATCCTTAGAAAGGATCAATACTGTGACCAAGTTAATACAGCACAGCCATGAAACATCTGAAAATCAACTTATTGATACACCATATTGTACAATAAAGTACCCAAACCTCACAATCATCTCATCTTCAGAAAAATCCAACATTCTTTTGTAATAAAAATATTAGCATACTAAGAATGGGGGATTGTTCTTGACCTGGTAAAAGCATTCACAAAACATGCACAAAACATTCACAAGACACACACACAGTGTGAGGTGTGGCTCTGGGCTCAATCTTCAGCACTGAAAAAATAAACTAATAAACAAATAATTAATTGTATTTGAATATATTGCCAAGAAAAAAGGTGAGAATGAAATTATGAAAACAGTCCACTTACAAAAGTACCGAAGAGAGTAAAAATCTTAGAAATGTATTTAATAAATAATTGGAACTTTCACACAGTGAAAAAGTTGTTGTGTTGGCAGAAAACAAAGCTGATCTAAAAAGATAAAAATAAATCTCATGGGTTAGAAGACTTAATTTTTCTTAAATAATAATTATTGACCCCTAAATTGATCTGCTGAGTCATCCTAATCTTCAAAAGAATCCCAAGCCAGGTGTGGTGGCTCACACCTGTAATCCCCATTCTTGGGAGGCTGAGACAGCCTCAGCAATTAGTGAGATCCTCATCAATCTAATGAGATTCTGTTTTGAAATAAAAATAAAATGGGGTTTAGGGTGTACTTCAGAGTTAGAATGCTCCTGGGTTCAATCCTCCGTAACAACAACAACAAAAAATCCAAAATGCCAAATGTCTTTTACTTTCTTTTCCAAAATTGACAGCTAATCCTAAATTCATGTCCAAATGTAATTGAACCAAAAGAAGAGTATCCAGTCCAGTCTTGAAAAAAGTTGGACTCATTTCTTGAGTTTGAAATCTGCTACAATTCAGTAATAAAACAATAAAACCCAGCTAAGAATAAGTGATGGATTTGAATATAAATTAATTCAAAAACTTTTTGAATGAAAAAAAAAACTTTTTTTGTATTCCAATAAGCAGTGAACATAAAAATATATGCTCAGTATCATTAGTCATTAAGGAAACTGAAATAAAATATAATTTTGGATAAAATAAAAATAAAGCGATTTCACTGTTTTAATCATACATCTTTGTTAGTACAAGCTGATAAAGGCACATGCACACATTTCTCATTTAACCCTACTCCAATTCTCGCCCCACTCCCTCATCCTCCCTCCTTCTCAGGTTCAGTTTAGTGATTGACTTTGATATGTTTGTGAAAGTACATCATGTGCGTTATGGTGTCCCCCCCCCCCCCCGTCACCTTCAGTTAAGTCACCTTCTTTGCTCATCTAAGGTTTCTTCTTCTTCATCTAGAGTCTTTCTATGTCCCCCTTTCTCCCTAGCTTCCACATACCAGGGAGAGAATATGATTTTTTACTTTTTGTGACTGGCTAATCTCGTTTAACATGATGTTATACATTTCTGAACTTAGGTAGGTTTCATAATTTGGCTATTGTAAATTGTGGTGCTATGAACATGGATATGCAAGTATTATTCTAATGTTCTGATTATTCTGACTTCATTTCCTTTGGGAAAATGCCCAGGAGTACTGTGTCATACATAGTTCCATTGCCAGTCTTCTTCTTTTTTTTTTCATTTGTATCCTTCTTTTTTTTTAATGTGCTTTTATTGGTGTATTATAGTCTCACATCATAATGTAAATCATGTTGACAATTGCTTCTTGGCCACTCTTAGTCTTCTGGGAAACTTCCATGCTGGCTGTACTAGTTTGCAGTCCCACCAACCACCAACCGTGTAATAGTGTTCGTATTTCTCAACAACCTCACCAGCGTATATTATTATTTGTATTTCTGTTGGTTGCTAGCCTAGGTATTCATCAACAGATGAATGGATCACAAAACCTTGGCATATATATGCAATGGAATTTTACTCAGCCATAAAGAAAAACAAAATATTGTTGTTTGCAGGAAAATGGATGGAACTCGAGAATATCATGCTAAGTGAGTACAGCCAGTCTAATAAAATGAGCAGATGTCTGCTTTCTCTTATATGTGGACACTAGAGAGATGTTCAGAAATAAGGGCAGCAACATACACTTGAGCAAAGGCTCCAGGGGAGTGACTAAGGGGAATCAGGGAAGGGAGACAATGTCAAAAAGGATGCATAGCAGAAATGGTGCTACGAATGTACAAAACTCCCAATTTCAATAACAAAGACATACACATACACAAGGAGTGAAAGAGGGGATAAAGGGCACCAAGAACTGTGTACATGCATCTGTCTGACACTCTATACCCCAATACAACTTAAAATTTACAACGTACCAAATTTAAACAAAAATTTCAAACTTAGGGAAAGATTTTAACACTTAAATTGTATTATCCATTGCCTACAAATTTGATTATCAATTGCCTACAAGATCCACAGAAAGCTCCAACTCCATCCTCTTAATTCACATTTAAAATAACTGTGCCTTACATCTCACATTAGTCAAAATGTCTCCTAAACCAAATTTTACTAAAACTCTCAATGTCCTTTGGGTTCCATCTTTTTTGTATAATAAAGTAACATCAATAACGTAACAGGCACTATTTATGTGTTGGTATGTTGTTGTTTTTGTTGTTGTCTGGGTTCTGGACTAAATATGAGCACAATTCCAAAGTTATAAATCTATCCTGTCAGTCCACACCTTCCTCTATAATGGACAGCAATGTTTGTTTCTTATGTATTTGTTTTATGGGGGGGGGATGGGGGTTACTGGGGATTGAATCCAGGGGCATTCTACCTCTGGACTATTATCATCATCATCATCATCATCATCATCATCATCATTATTTGAAACATGGTATCACTAAATTCCTGAGGGACTCATTAAATTGCTGAGGCCTCAAATCTGTGATCCTCCTGTCTCAGCCTCCCAAGTACTGGGATTGCAGTCATGTGCCACTATTCCTGACTGGTTTTGGTTTTAATATTGTTTCTTTTTCTCTTCATATTATCCCAATCGTTATTTACCATCCTTAGAAACTTCCAAGAATGGTGTAGGTATTAAGAGCACTCAATAGAAAGTTAGGTTCTCTAGTATCAACTGCTTCTCCACTTCCTAGCTATATAACACGGGGGAAGCTTCATTTGACATTGATTTTTATGGGATAAGTGTTTTTTAAAAACCTATTTCATAGTTGTCTTTAAAAAATATTATGTGGGAATAATATACAGTGAGAACTTCCATCATGTTTCAGAAAAGAAGAAAGAAAATAATATAGAATAATGCCTAGTTCAAAATATGCACTCAGTACCAGTCACAGATGTCCTCCTGTAATCCTAGCACTTGGGAGGCTGAGACAGGAGGATGACAGGCTTGAGGCCAGACTCAGTCACTTAGTAAGAACCTCAGTAACTTAGCAAGATTGTGTTTCAAAATTTGTTTTAATTTTAAAAATAAATTATAGGAGTATAGTTCAGAGGTAGAATTCCACTGAGTTCAACCTCTAGTACCAAAACCAAAACCAAACAAAATATACACTCAATAATATTAGTTATACTTATTATTCTTATTTCTTTCTCCTTTAAGTATGTTCTTTGTCTTTGATTCTTTACTCCAATTTGTTTCACGGATTCCATTATATTTAGGAAACATAGAACTAAAACAAAATCTATAAATTAAAATAGTATTGACAACACGTATGTCTATCCTTACTAGACTTTAAGATATCTTTAAGTATGTCGCTGTTATAATCACCTCCTCTGGCGCTGTGAGTGGCGATTCTCCATTCCAGCACAGACACACCCTGCTAACTGGTGCCCTCCCTCCACACTCTGTACTGATGCTTCAGTGACACAACCAAGAAGAACAGAGCATAAAGCCAGGCATGGTGGTGCACTCCCATAATTCCAGTATTTAGGAGGCTGAGACAGGAGGATAGCAGGTCTGAGGCCAGCCTCAGCAGCTTAGTGAAAGCTTCTTTCAAAAAAAAGGGTGGGGCTGGGAGTATAGCTCAGAGGTACAATGCCCTGGGTTCAAACACCAGCAGCAGAAATTATAAAAGAACCGAACAGACACATGCAAAAAGCAGAGTAAGTCAACAAAAGTGTGAGAAGACGCTTGGCCATATGACAACAAAAATTGTATCTGACTTCCAAAAACACTCATACACAATAATTATATTGGGTTTCAAGATAAATATATATTTTGAAGCAATATGGTAAGTCATAAAATATTTTAGGTTTTTATGCATTAAATCATTTTTATAACTTTGTATAGTTGAATTTTAATTGTACATGACAGTGAGATTCATATGTGCAGATAATATTATATGGCCTGAAATTATTGTTAAGACAGAACTGAGGCTTGGTCGCATAATTGCACCTTATGCTTCTGTTGTCTCCTCAAGGACTTATGATTATTTTGGACCTGTGTGGGTAAGTCAGGATGATTTTCCCATCCTCATGCTGACACAGACTGGACATAGTTTTCCATGTTCCCTCTGTGTACCAGCTGGCCAGGAGTGTGTCATTGCAGCTTCCCTCCGCCCGGCTCTCGGCTGCTTCCCACCTGGTGCCGTTTGCAGACTTTACGTGAATGTGAACTGATTTTTGTGTTCTTTCTTTCTTCACCTGCTTTTTGGAGTCCATGAATTTCTTACTGCTTAGTTCTGCTGGTGATACTCCTCCTAATTTTATTTTCTTGTAGTCATTTATTCCAATAGAACTGTGAGACAGAAAGGTGCTAGAAATGCATGTCTCATAAACCACCTTCAGTAGGAAGGCAGCGTACTGGATATGTGAAAAAGAGAGCTTTATTTAAAAAACAAAATTCTCAGTTCTTTTGTATGTAGCATTTCAAAGCTATCAAACTTGGGAAATGGATTATTAAGAATGGGGAAGTATTAACCTATTTTATCTTATTTCTGAAAGTCAAACTTCCATTAGATGATAGGTACAGTATAGTTCTCATAATTTACTAGGTAGTTTTAAATGAAAGTATTGGTCTTCATATAATATTCACTGTTTATGTTTCTTGTTTTATTTTGATGTGTGTGTGTGTGTGTGTGTGTGTGTGTATGTGTGTGTGTGTGTGAGTGGCCCTGGCATTGAATCCAGGGTCATTGTACCTTTGATCTATACCCCCAGCCCTATTTTGCTTTTTTATTATTTATTTATTTATTTATTATTCATTTATTTATTATTTATTTGCGGTACTGAGGATTGAACCCGGGGGTATTCCATCTCCTAGCTATACCCCTAGCCCTATTTTTTTTATTTTGAAACAAGGTCTCACTAAGTTGTGGAGGGCTTCACTAAGTAGCTGAGGCTAGTCATGAACCCGCGATCCTCCTGTCTTAGCCTCCCAAGTACTGGGATGATAAGCAAGCACCACTATACTTGATTTATTTTATATTTTAAAACAAGGTCTCACCAAGTTGCTGAGGGACTTGCTAAGTTGTTGAGTCTGGCCTTGAACCTGTGAACCTCCTGTGTCGGCTTCCCAACTACCAGGATTAATGTATGCACCACCATGGATGGTCAATGTTTATGCTTTCGCAAAGAACAATTAGGGTAAAATCACTCTCTGTGGACATAGGACTTCAGTCTCTGATTCTGAGCTCTTCCTGTGTACTTGTATGTGTGTGTGTGTGTGTGTGTGTGTGTGTGTGTGTGTGTGTGTGTGTGTGATGCAGAAAGCCCTGGCACTTGTATAGAGTTACAAAGGTGATCTTTCACTTTTATTGCCTATAGAGTTTGATAGCCCCAAATCAAGTCCATAACTCCACATGACATGAATTGGCTTATCTCTATAAAACATCTTGTAGCTCTATTAATTTAAACAACTGTCTGAGACTGACAGATGAGAACTGCTTCTCAAGAGCATTATTTGTTGTTTTGCTCTTTGCCATTGTTTCAAAATAAGATAATAAATAACCAAAGGAACATCAATGTAGTATCAACTTCTTTACAACATGCTTCTTCACTGAGAGTGTGTGTGTATATATATGCACACACACACATCACACTTCATCATAACACTCTTGAAGTGTGGCAAGCACAAGTGCTAGTGTTCGTACCAATTCATCTTCCTCCTCCATTCTTCTGGCAGAAGAAGATCTATTTATTATTGAAAACCTTTTTCATTGTGATTTACCTGAAAATACTCCACACTACTGAGGGACAGGTATCTATGACAAGATCCTGACAGATCGGATGTCTGATCCTGCTGGATTTAATAATTGGTCTGATATTCATCATATAGTATAGGGAGGAAATTGAGATAAATGCTTATGATTTTCCTGGGATAAGAAAAACCATGAATGGGAAGACAATATGAGCCTACAGGAACTCTCAGATTTCTATTTTCTCACAGACTAGGGCTTATTTTAAAATGAGTCTCATAGAGAATGCTGAGTGAATAGTAAAGAGCTTCAGATTCCAGGTTATATTATTTGAAAATCTAACTCCATCTGTTCCTGAAAACTTACAACTTAAATTTCCTCATTTAATGAATCAATAAATGCCCTTTTCTTGAGCTAGCTTAGAGATGACTGTCTCTATTTGTACCTGAAATATGAAGTAATAACCAAATTGATAGCTGGAGTCATGATTACAATTTGTCCCTCGTGCTGGGGTGTGGCTCATGAGTAGAGCCCTTGCCTACTAAGCTCAGGTCCTGGGTTCAATTACTGGCACTGCACAAAAGGGGGAAAAGATTAACCCTACAACAGGGAATCACCTGAGTAGAGATGGCATGGTTCTGTCATGGCTATGAGTTGGCCCTCACTTCTACGTGATAACTAAGTGGATGGCAAACATCGCCTAGGGGATGTCGAGACCAAGACAATGTGTATCACTAACCTAGCATTTTAAAGGACAAAATGCCCTAAAAATTTGTGAAGCAGAATGTATGATACTAACAGAAAGCAAAGCTAATTAATGTGCATCCAAGCTCAGTACAAGACTTATTGCTAAGAGACTAAATCTCTCGGGAACTGGACTCAGGGTCATGGTTCACGTCAGTCTTCACTGACTAGGTGATTCCATATCAGGGTAGTTGTTTTGCATATGGAAGCCCTGTGCAAGGATAAAGCTAAGATAAACAACCACGTAATACTCAACCTTCAAGCTGATCTCATCCCTTGAATTCCTCTAGTTTAAATGGCTCTCAGTAGTTCATAACACTGAATAGGGAATGTTTGAGTACCTTAATTATACTTCTATATTAAATTACAAAATGAATCAAATAAAAGGTTGCTATAGAAATGGCAAGAGATGCATTCATAACTTCTAACTTAAGAACATCTATCTCCTAGGGATTATCTTCTATTATTATGGGATTCATAACCTTACCCATCATATGCTCATTGTTTATTTTAATACCATCCTTCTGAAATGAGAAATGCCAACTTACCTAATTTTCATATGGAATAGGATTGAGGGGGTAGTGATAAGAAGCCCATAAATTTATATGTGTGCGAAGGATTTTCAGAGAAGCAACATTTTCTAAAAAAAATCTATGAAAATGCTGGAAAATATAATATCATCAGAAGGGTCTCAGGAGGTCAACAAGAGGCAGACCTTAACTCATGACGGTGGCTCTTTGACAAATACCACCAAAAGACTCCTAGACCTGTCACGTATTGAGGTACATAGGTTTACTTAGGAAAGCAAGAAGTGCACATTCATGGGAGAGGGCTGGCCGTCTTGAAAGTGAGGGATGTTTTGGGTGCCTCCGGCTCTTCTTTTAAAGGAAACTTGGTGAGGGGTGATCACTGGAAGGTGTGTGGAAATGGCAGTTTGGGAGTCATCAGGGGACCTGACAATTCTCAGGATCCTGAAGTTGACATTTTTTTCCATCATCTGATCAATAGATAATATTAGAAAAGTATATCAAACGTATTCTATTGCCCTTTGCTCAATCTATTCTAAAAATATATGCGTAAGTGGGATGATTAACAGTGCACAGGACAGTTTTCATAATTGAGTGAATTTCTAATAATTTTAAGGTCAAGAGTGAGAATTTGTAGATTTCCCAGAAATCTGGGGACATCAGTCCTGGGAGAGAGAACTGGTCTGTAATGAAGGCATGGGAGGAAGCCTGGCTTTGGGAGAGAAGGGCCGTGGAGCCTCGGCATGCGGGTTAGGGTCAGAGTTACAGTCTCCTTGCCCTTCCTGTGGCTTCCTTTTACCTATGTTTTTATCTTCTATCCTATATCAATAACAAATTTAAAATAAGTTGCGTGCAAACAACTCTACTGCAAACGATTGAACTCTCTCATATAGGCATCTGTCTATAAATGGAGAGAAAATCTAAAAAGTTTGCTGTAAATATTTTTGAACGTATAAATTCTAGAACATTAAAAACTGGCAGCATAAGCCGGGCGTGGTGGCGCACGCTTGTAATCACAGCATTCGGGAGGCTGAGACCAGAGGATCCGGGTTCGCGGCCAGCCTCAGCTACCTAGTGAGGCACTCCACAACTTAGTGAGACTCGGTTTCAAAATAAAGAATAAAAAATAGGGCTGGGGGTATAGCTCGGAGGTAGAATGCCCCTGAGTTCAATCCCCAGTACCGCAAAAAAAAAAAAAAAAAAAAAAAAAACTGGCAGCATAACTATTCAGATTTCCTCATCCTCATTTTGACATTTAAGTTTAAATAAATTAGATATAAATACTTTGGAAATTGTAGATCAATTTTTCTTATATATACAGTGATACAAGTCAAGAGAAATCTTTATGTCAAAACTGTTATGCTTTATAGTAAATTATTGTCTTATTTAACAAATATTTATTAAGCATATTCAATCACCAAAGAAGATATTAAGCATCATGGGATAGTAGAAATACAGCGGCACAGTAGAAGGAAAGGCAGCTCCATGATTGGACAGAACTGCGTAGAAGTCAAATTTCATCACTGTCTCAGCTGTATGACCCTAGGGAGGGGGAGAGCAGGGTATGGATTTACCTTTCACATAATCTCTTCACTGTGAAATGGGAATGCTGGAAAGATGGTGCTGGGGAGGGGCGGGAGGTGAGCTCCACTGGTGGGCACTTGAGGTCTGTCAGATCAGATGCCTGGGAAGTCCTCTCCTCACTGAGGGCCTGAATGGGCCTCCACTGGAGAGCAGCAGGGTGCATCCTCGGCTACACAGACTCCAGTGGAGCCCTAACTGACACTGGGAAGAGTCAGCATTTATTCTGCACCTAGTATATGCCATGAGCCACGTGAAGCTGTTCATTTATTGATGAACTTGACTGTCTAAGTTGGGAACTACTACTAGTTTCAATTTACTGATGAGTTAAGTTAATGACTTAAAAACCCTAGTAAATTTGCTAGTAAAAATTCTACTCAGCTATAAAAGAATGAAATTGTGTCGTTTGCAGGAAAATGGACTGAACTAGAGAATATTATCCTAAGTGAGGTCAGACAGTCTCAGAAAGCTGAGGATTGTGTTTCCTCACATATGTGGAAGCTAGAGAGAAAACAGGAAAGAAAAGAGACTTCAGGTCAGTGAGGAGAGAGACCTGTGGAATAGTGAAAGGGGGTTAGGGAAAGGAGGGGACGAGGAAAAGAGGAGGTGGGAGGGAGACAACAGTTCAAATAACACTGTGTCCGTATCTGAAGTCATCACTATCAGTCTCACTGACGTGTACATGTACAGGGGGTAGAGGGAGGAGCTGGGTGGGATTCTGAGGGAAACGTGCTGTGTGCATACATGTTTGCATCACTTGGAGCCTCAGTGTGATGTGAAATTACAATGCACCAATAGAATTATATAAAAAAGGAGGAAAGCTGCTGTTTAGTAGCATCATCTACACTCTAAGAGTTGGTGACATGAATCTGGATGAAAAAAAAAAAAGTAAGTGATTTCCTGATCACTTACTTTGTGAAGTTGTGCCAGACAGCTCACAACTGAAATGCTTCCAAGAACTTAGGGACCAGAATGGAGAGAGGGACAGCCCCATCTCGAAGGGATGTTGCTGGCAAAATCTCAGCTGTCAACTCTCTACCAGCCCAAGATGTGTTTTGGATCTGTGTTGCTAGGATCCTGCCAACTGATTTGCATATGTTCCACTCCTCGAGAGTCCTCACAGCTCCAATATGGCGGTCAGCCCCAGCTTAGAGGACTACTAGTTGTCCAGCCATGCCCCCACTGGCCACCAGAGCAGTCTTGGATGGAAACACGCATGCTAACATCGCTGAGATTGACCTTTGCCTTATGCCCTTGGAAGAATTCACACAGAATAGGGTGGACTTGGTACCAATTCCCGGTACCAATAAAATAAAATAAACAACAAAAAAATACCTTCCAGGGAGCATGTTTCTTTTTCCCAGATGTTTGAGAAATAAAATTTCAAATAAATAACTATCGATTCGACATAGATTTTACTCCTTGGAAGAATTTTTTTCTTGCAACACTTTTTTTCTTCAAAGTCAGTTTATAAATGTATCCTGTCATCATTTATGCACTCTTTCTCTCTCCCTCTACCTTCTTAGGTGTTCAAGGGTAGGGATCATAGAGTGAATCTGTAGGTCTTACCACAGAGTCCATGAAGCGCTTTAAATTAATATGCTATTCAGAATCATTTCATTGGACTGGATTTAACAACTTGATCCTTTTCAGGGAAACTTAGCCTAGGCCACATTTTGAGGAAATAATGACAATTTTGTGTGTGTGTGTGTGTGTGTGTGTGTGTGTGTGTGTGCGTGTGTGTGTGCGTGCGTGCACATGCACCATTCAGAGATATACATAAACCACTGTGGGTCACTAATCATTAGAAAAGAAAACAAGCCCTGAACATCAGTCAGTTTTACCTGGAAGCAAAACATTGATAAATATTCCGTGACTCAACTTGAGCTACTCATGTTTGGAAGTTCCAGAACCTATAAATGTGTGCAAGTGTGTAATTTTTTTTTACATACCATTCCATTAATTCAGAATATTGCGTCTTCTTGCTCCAAAGAAGAATTGTTTTAAGACCACACAACTGTCTTTCATACTCATGACAAACATATAAATTTATTTATTTATTTATTTATTTATTTATTTATTTATTTATTTATTTAATGGGGATCAAACCCAGAGGCAATCTACCTCCAAGTTATAGCCCCAGCCTTATTTATGTTGAAACAGGATCTCACTAATTTGCTGAGGATCTGGCTGTTGTTGAAGCTGGCCTTGAACCCGTGATCCTCTTATCTCAGCTTCCCAGGTGCTGGAGTCAGAGAAGTGTGCCATCTTTCCCAGCCCAGGGGTATACTGTAAGTCACCAAAGCTGTGCTAGTGCTAGTGCTTTTCTATGACTTCTTTGGCTCAGGCCTTGCTAGTTGCTCCAGTGGTCCTGTACTTCCTTCTCTGTCCATCCTTCACACGTCCCTGTAGAAGGGAAGGGTGTTGAGGTGGTCTATTTTCAGGAGACAGTGTGACTCTTGTGGCAGATCCCTGTGGAGCAGAGAGAGCAGGGGAGGAGATTTAACTCATGGTTCAGATAATGCCCCTCGGAGGAGATGGTATTTTGTATTTGTCAGTTCAGCTTGGCCATGGGGACAATTTTATTTGAGCTCTTATCCATGCACCATCTTTCATAATGAGATAGAATGGTTGAAATAGTAATTTTCAACAACCAATTACTCTCCTGTACAACTTTTAACAGAAGAAACTGGAGAAAAATGTTATAGCTCTTCTTGAAGGAAGGACCAACTAATAATAGATATCCTGTGTATGAGAGTGCTACTCAGCCAAAAAGAAGAAAAACATATGCTATTTGCAGGAAAATGAATAGAATTGTAAAATATTATGCTAAGTGATATCATCCAGTCTCAAAGAGCCACGGGTCCCACGTTTCCTCTCATATGTGGAAGCAAGAACAAAAGTAGGAAATAAAAGGGACCTCAGACAAACGAGAAAAGAGACCAGTAGAATAGTGGGAGGGGGTTGAGGGAGAGGGATGGGGATGGCTAAGGACAGAGAAAACAATTCAAATAATGCTATGTCCATGTCAGGCATGGTGGTGCAGCACACCTATAATCCTAGTCCTTAGGAGGCTGAGACAAGGAGGATTGCAGTTTCAAGGCCAGCCTCAACAACCTAACAAGACTCTCAGCAACTTAGCAAGACCCTGTTTCAAAATAAAAATAAAATAGGGCTGGGGGTGTAAGTCAGAGATAGAATGTCCCTGAGTTCAATCCTAATAATAATAATAATAATAATAATAATAATAATAATAATAATGCCATGCCTGTATACAAAAGGTATCACTACCAGTCTTACTCACATGAATGGAGAGGTGGGGTGGGATCTAGAGGGAAACACACCAAGTACCGTGTACATCTATGCTTGTATCACTTTGAACCTCATGATGATGTACAACTACAATGCACCAACACAATTATGAGAGAAAATGAGAGCATTCAACTTGACGAGGAAGACCATCCTTCTACTCTACCTTTCCTGTTGTTTTTCGGCCCCCAAATTCGTGATCTCAACACAATGATGTGAACACACATGATGGATAGAAAATACTTCCATCATGCATAGAAAATACTTTTTAATTTATATCACCAACATAAACATTGTATGCATACATCTTGGAGCTGACCAGGTAGCCTCTTATTTAAATACAGTATCATCAGATTTCCTTGACTTGATGTCTAACTAGGTCTGGAATTCACTTGGACAGATGTATCTTCTCTTTTGTCATAATTGTTATTTTGAGGGTTTTAATTTTCTTTTCTACTTTATTGAGCATTTAGTTTTTATTAATCTGTGGATATGTGGACATGCTTTATTGCTATTTAGTTGGTTCCTAAATAATTCTTATAAATGAAAAATAATGCAAGTAGTTCATTTGCTGGTTCTTTACCATCTGTTATTTCATCTTAAAGATTTTAATGTTTGGTCAGAGGTCCATAGAAAATGCCAGTCATGCACTCCTTGGATAAATTAGTGGTGTGTGAGTGCCTACTGGCATTTTTACAACTGACATAAAAATAATTCTGTTGTCATTAGTGGAAAGTCCTAAGAACAATCCTCATGGTTTCATGTTGTACAGGACCCTGCATGCACCTCTGGAATCCAGGATTGGAGAGTAACGACGATTTTGTCCAATTATGTCTCCTTAGAAAGATTGTTTCTTCACTCATCTACTGAAGAATTATCATCCATTTTTACTTTTAAATAGAATTTATCTTCTAGCTTTTGAAATTTTAATAAAAGTTCAGCTCAAATTGCCAATTTGCCTCTCAAGTTCTAGAGGACTTTTGACAATTCACTGGACAATTTCTTATACTTTATGATGCACCACAAAGAGTAAATTACAGTGCTTTCCTGGGTATCAATAATGGCCCAATAATATATCAATAACTTTTCCCTGTAAGCAAATTTATGCAAAAATTTCCTTCCACCTACTTTTAGGACTGTGGAGAAAAGCACCTTCAAGTTAAGATAAATAAGTTGGGCATGGTGGCACACGCTTGTAATCCCAGTACTTGGGAGGCTGAGACAGGAGAATCCGGGTTCACGGCCAGCCTCAGCTACTTAGTGAGGCCCTCTGCAACTTAGTGAGACCCCGTTTCAAAATAAAGAATAAAAACTAGGGCTGGGTGTGGAGCTCAGAGGTAGAATGTCCTTGGATTCAATTCCCCGTACCGCAAAAAAAAACACTTTAGTTATGTAATTTTAATAATTAGATTATTAAAATTATAAGTTTAAGCATACATTTAATTTTAGTTTTAAATGTGTTTTATTTTAACTAATACACAAGAACATAAAAATTGTGCATATTTATGGGGTACCATGTGATGTTTTGATGCACATATGCACTCTGTAATATTTAAACAATGGTAAACATATCAGTCTCTTCATTTATCACCTCTTTATGGTGAAAACATTCAAAGTTTTTCTTCCACCTTTCTGAAGTACACAGTACATTATCAAGATTCATTGTGTCTATTACAGAGCATCTTGTTCCTACCTCACTGTAACTCAGCACCCATTGGCAAGTCTTTCCCTATCTATTATCTATCTTTCCCCAGCCTCCACTTACCACCATGCTACTCAGTCCCTATGAGAGCAACTTTTTTAGATTTGCCATATGAGTGAGATCATATAGTCTTTCCGTGTTTTGCTTATTCCATCTAACATAATCTGCAGTTTCAAGCACACTGTCAAAAATGTCACCTTTTTATGGCTGAATAATATTCCACTGGGTTGAATATGTACTTATTATATGATTGAGTTAAATAATTAAATAGCTTCTAATTCTGTACTAAGGCCTGCACCAAAAAATACCATAAAAATGTTCTGATGTGGAAACAGACAAGAAAAAGAAACAATAATAGTATAGAGGATGATGGAAGAGGAGAGGAGGAGAAGGAGAGAGGGACGGAGGGAAATATAGGAGAGTAACTTTAAATAATCTGATTTTGCATTTGTGTCTGTGTTGTGTTCAAACATATAGAAAAAAGGATGTAAGAAGCTGGATTTGAATGGTCTTCTTGAACAGTGCTGGGCATATACTGGATGGTCAATAAGGGTTCATTGAATGACTAGCCAGCCCTCAATTGACAACAGGCAACTGAATAAAATCACTCTTAGAATTGTGAAAGCTGCCTTCATTTTCAGAGATAGACAAAATGTAAGTAAGTGTGATGGTGGTGGAGCCTAAAAACAGAGAAGGCAACTTTTATTTTTTAATAGCTTGAAATCTTTTCAGCTGTTCTTATGGGAGAATTTGCAGCTGCTCAGTGGGCAGAACTCATTTACAAACAGGATGAAGCAATGGAGGCCCTTACAGAACATCACCAAACAATCTGGCATCAATCCACCTCCCATAAAGGTTAAAATATTGGAAACACAAGCAGTTTTCTGATAATATTTTTGTGCAATGTGTAATAAAATTCAGTAAACCAACATATGAAAAAGGTATGGGAGTGAAGAGTATGAATATTAGAAATGTCAATAGCAATATAAGAAGAGAACAATATAGTGGGAGCATTTATCATGGTTTTAGTATATGCAGCCATGATATTAATTTCTATAGCTACAACCTAGTTTAGCAATTCATAAAAATGTGACAACTTGATTTCATTTTCAAAGTGCACATTATAATGAGCACAGGGAAATATTGCAACTAAAATAATGATGAATTGCTAAGGATCAAAAGATTTAATATGGGAAAGTAGGTCTAGAAAAAGTCACCAAAGGACATGATTCTTGGCTACAAACAATATGCTTTTGCCAAAGTCTTGGCTTACTTCAAGAAAGAGATGATGCACTAAAGTTATACATGGGCGCTGTAGTGTGTCAGCCTGAGCCCCACATAGAGCAAATTTTATGTATAATATATATAATTTCCTTTTTTGGGAGATCTTGGAGTTTATAACTAGGTCTTCCAGCTCACACCCACAACTCTTTTTACTTTTTATTTGGAAACACGGTCTTGCTAAGTTTCTGAGGTTGGCCTCTAACCTGTGACCCTCCTTTCTCAGCCTCCTAAGTACTGGGATTATAGGCATGTTCTCCCACACCCAGCTCAAACAGAGAGAATATTAATAGTACCCCCAGGGGCCTGATGGAATATTTTGGTCATCAAGCAGAAGGCTAAATTTTACATATCATACGGCTTGAGAACATGAGGGATAAAGTGATGATTTTTGTGTTTCTATAGAATGCAATTTTTAAAACAAGTAACAATTTTAACATGAAAAATAGGTAAAGTTAATTAGGTCAGGACTAATAGTCTACTATTTTCTGGTTAAATAGTTTAAGCCTGAAGAAATCCTACATAATTGTCATAGTGTAGAGAGTGTAGTGCAAAATCTGGTACTGTAAAATTAGAGTGGGAGGCCCACATACAAGTACCAACTAGTACACACACACACACACACACACACACACACACACACTGCACACACATACACACACACATACACACATACACACTGCACACACATACACACACTGCACACACACATACACACACACACTGCACACACATACACACACTGCACACACACACACTGCACACACACACACTGCACACACACACACACACACACACACACACACACTGCACACAGAAAAATGCGGAATCTATCAGGTGTCTGTCAACAAACGAATGGGTAGAGCAAAGGAGGCATATACACAGAGTGGAATTTTACTCAGCCATAAAGAAGAACGAATTATGTTATTTACAGGAAAATGGATGGACCTGGAAAATGTCATGCTAAATGATTTCAGCCAGCCACAAACATTTAAGAGTCATGTGTTTTTCCCCATATGTGGAAAGTAGAGAGAAATTTGGATACAAAGGGGACTCCAGAGGAAGGAGGAGAAACCCAGGGGAGCGATGGAGGTGTCTAGGGCACAGAGGTGGTGGGGAGACAGAGACAGAGGTTTGGAGACACTTCCATTGACACTAGGTTCGTATAAAAACCATTGGTGTCAGCCTCAATATGGTGTGTGGACAAGGGAGGGAAAGGGGAGCCCACCAGTGCAGTGTGCAGGAATGTCCATGTCACCCTGAACTTCATCATGAGAAAACTTTGGCTCAAAAAAAAGGAAGACTTGGTCTCCACCATTGTGAATACGAGGGACTTACATGTTCTGATGGTTCATCTTCACTCCAGGCAATAGGTTGTTTGGAATACTTACCAAATTTTATGATTTTACTGCTCCTTTTTAACTGACCATGTGGTCCTCAATCCAACAAGGTAGCATTCCACATTTTATTTTTCCAAGGAGCCTCCATCTGACATAGGACCAATTGTACAGAATCTTGTTCATATTTCCAGTCCCATCTTGGTCTGCATATTGGGTATGATGGTACTGGAATAGACAGGTTATCTTGGTTTTCAGTGGAGACAGGACTGATGGTGCCATGATAAAGGTGAAATTAGCTAGCTGATTATCTTGTTTTGTTTGATAATATAAGTAAGGTTGCAGCCTTGCACACATGAGTGATCAGAAGTAGTAAAGAAAATGGAGGATTGCAGGAAAGAAGTGTCATTAGGGTGCTGACTCAGTATTAGTGATACTCTGAAGGGCCCCCACTTGCGGGTCCATATTCCTCCTGTCCACTCAGAATCATTAGAAGCAAAAGGGGGGTGTGCATGCCACCAAGTTAATATAGAGAACAAAGGAGGTTTAATGACATGCTCCCAGTAAATAGAGTTGCAGGAGGCCGGGGGAAGTAGCAAAGACACGTGCAAATACAGAAAGTGAGTACTCACATGCTTTGCTTGTCAAATCTAACTGCTAGTACACTAAAAATAAAGAAGCAGCTGTAGCTGGAGCTCCACTTTTCCTTAGAACTTCCTGGGCTGTTGGATACGTGCGTAACAATACAAACAGAGCCTTTCCTCCTACATTTAGCAACAAAGGGATCCTCCCATGAATCTGATCCTGGGCCACGGCGGCTCAAAGTGTGGTAGCAATGAATGCCTCTGAAAAGCAGATAGGCCATCATAACAAGTATTTTAAAAATTTAAGGTCAATGATGTATCATTAAGTATATTCTATGGGAATGCATCTGTGTTCCCCTTTTTATTTTAAAGAGATATATTTTAAGGGATATATATGTATTATTAATATCTACTAATAATTAATATTATACCCATAAAGGTGTTTTATATATTAAATTAGTTTTTATAATTGAAGTGAAATTTAAAATTTGTGGCTTAGTAATATAACTGTAATTATAGGCTTATGGAGGTAAACAAAATAAAATATTTTGTATATTTTCTATTAATAATTAGAAATAGACTTATTATCTAATGTATAGTTGTATTTTTTCATAAAATATTCATTTAGCCAAAACAAACAGATGTAAATTAGGTCTTAAAATGCAGGGATTTTTTAATTATTGGCATTCACAGATGTATAAAAGTTAGAAATTTCTTAAAATTGTATTAATTTTTAATATGATTAAGGTTTAAACATAATGTATACTGTATAAAAAAGAGTATTTAGGCTGGCGTGGTGGCGCACTCTTGTAATCCCAGCATTCAGGAGGCTGAGACCGGAGGATCTGGGTTCGCGGCCAGCCTCAGCTACCTAGTGAGCACTTTGCAACTTAGTGAGACTCGGTTTCAAAATAAAAGAATAAAAAATAGGGCTGGGGGTATAGCTCGGAGGTAGAATGCCCCTGAGTTCAATCCCCAGTACTGCAAAAAAAAAAAAAAAAGAGTATTTATTATTTACCTTAAATGTATTGAACCTATATATGTTTAACTTTATAAACTTTTATATTATATCCAAATAAAACAGAGAAACATAATATATTTTATCTTTAGATGTATATATTTTCATAGTTATAGGTATATAGGATTTTAAACATAGTAACCCAGAGTTATAGTTGTTTATTTAGCCTGGGTTGTAAGGTATTAAATATGTTTACAATATAGATATTGAAACCCTGATTTTGTCAATATGTAGACTGTGAAGTAGTTAAAGTTTTAATAATGACAGTAAACACGAGAGTATCTTGATAAGACACAATTTGTAATCTAATTTTTAGTAAATGTTAAGAACAGAAAAATTTATAAATATATATTTATAAATACATTATAAATATTTTATATAAATATTCACATAAATACTATATACATATATTTGCCATACTGGGGATTGAACCCAGGGGCATTCTATCTCCAAGCTACACCCCAATTCCTATTTTTTATTCTTGATTTGAAACAGGGTCTCACTAAGTTGCAAAGGGCCTCACTAAGTAGCTGAGACTGGCCACGAATCTGGATCCTCCTTTCTCAGCCTTCCAAGTACTGGGCTTAGAAGCATGCACCACCACTCCCAGCTCTTCTTTATGTTTTAATAGTTGTTTATCAAAACACAGCCTAAGAATTTTGGGGCCTTATATATATAGAATAATTAATTAGGATTTTAACTCAGTAACTTATGTTTAGTTAATTTCTAAAAGAAGGCAATCTTAAACTGTTGTTTACATATGTTAAAAACACATTAGTAGAGGTAAACTTTTTTGTTGATATTAAAAGGCAAGAATATTTTATATTTAGCAATTAATGTTTAGTATTTTAACATATAATTTATATTATCTTTAAAGATAGATATTTTTATAAAAGATTTTACCATTTATATTTATCTACTCAATTATCTGAGAAAACCAAGATACTAAATAAGCATAGTTGACATTTGAAACCATCTTTTTGTAAAGGAAAAAGAAAACTAAACAATAATTACATTATTATTAATGTAATAAATATTAAATTATTAAATTTATTATTAATACATTTATTGGCCATTTGTACAAAATGTTCAATATCATTAGCAGTTAGATATAAGCAAATCAAAACTATCCTGTGCTTTCACCTAACCCCAATTAGAGTGGCAATCACCAAAAAACCCAAAAAACAAAACAACAACAACAACAAAAAACAAATTCTGGGGAGGGTGTGGAGAAGTGGGAACCCTAATACATTTTTGGTGGGATTGCAGATTAGTGCAACCACTTTGGAAAACAGTATGAAGGATCCTCAGATGAATGGGAATGAACCTAAATATGATCCAGCAATACCACTTCTGGGTATCTACCTGAAAGAATGGAAACCAAACTATCAGACCAATACATGTGTAATTATGTTTATAGCAGCATAATTCACAATTGCCAAACTGTGGAACCAGCCAATATGTCCATCAACAGATGAATAGATCACAAAACTATGGAATTTTACCTAGACATAAAGAAGAGCAAAATTATGTCATTTGCAGGAAAATGGATGAAACTGGAGAACATTGTGCTAAGTGAAATTAATCAGTCACAAAAAATGAAAAGTCGGCTGTTCTCCCTAATATTCAGAAGCTAGGGAGAAAATGGGACATAGGAGGAACTCCAGACAAAGAAGGAGAAACCTTAGACAAGTGAAGAAGGCAACCTAACTGAGGGAAATGGGAGGGGGGAAGAAGGAATGCGCAAGGTGTACATTCACAAACAGACCAAAGTCAGTCACTAAGTCGAACACAAGAAGGAGGGAGTGCGGAGGGAATGGGGTGGGAATGGGGGAAGGGCCATATGAATGATGTGTGCATGTATGCCTCTACCATTCTGTACCTCATAAAGATGTATGATTACAATATACCAATACATTTCTAAAAAAGCAGTGCACTTTGGCTGCTCATTCTGATTTTAAGTCAATTGTCTAACAAAATATTTTAATAGTATGCTTTATTTTGAGAGTTTTAGTGTCGCGAATATTTGCTGTGTGAATCCAGTTTAGGTTACTAACACAGTTTAAATATAAGAAGAAACAAATGGCTGAATTATTAAATTTCTAAATTACCATCACTAATTATCTGCAAATGATTGAAGATTTTAAAGATTGTGGGAGTTTAGGTCAGCGGGATTGGAGTAGATGCCTGGCACGTTTCGAGTCTAGCCCAGGAATCCTTCTCTCTTGAGGTCTGCTCAACCAGAGATGCCCTTCTCCTGAAGGTGTGATTTTCTACATCCCTGTCACCTGACCTCACTTCATCTTAGACACGTTGACTGATCAAGGATGAGTGATAACAGGAGGAACTCCAGACAAAGGAGGAGAATCTAGTGGAGTGAAGGATGGACCTAACTGAGGGGGATGGGAGAGGGGAGGAAGACTTGGAGAAGGAAACACCTCAATGGTCATGATGTGCATACGTAAACCTATCAAAGCTAATCAATGTCTTGAGCATGATTATGTGGGGAGGTAGATGGAGTGGGATGGGAAATGGGGGAGGGCTCAAAAAGTTCTGTGTGTATGAATCCCCCTATCATCCTGAACTGCATTAAGATGTGTGATTGCAATGTACCAGTAAAAAAAAGATGAGCGATAAAACACATCACTTTGTGAATATGAATGAAATGATAAAGAGCTGTACTTTCTGTTCCTTTGAAGTCATGCAGGTTTGGGGGACTGGAGACATATTAGGTTTTGAGCCAAGAATCTTCTTCAGGCTCCAGAGAATGCTGGCATAGAACCAGTGAGAATCTAGAATATAAAACAACGGAAATACTAACATTGAGAAAAATTAGGATCCACTCATTTGTTTCCCCATGCATTCATCACCTTAATTACTTATGAGATGATATCATTAGCATGAACATTGAATGCCAGTTTGTAGTCTGGTGAAAATCAATAATCCAAAGAGACCAAAGCAAATTGAAATCTGCCTTGTGTGTGATCTACATTCTAGTGGAGGTGGAAGAAAATCCATACTTAGTATACATTGTATGTGAGGGTACGGGGCTGGGTGCAGAGGCCAAAGTCAGTGGCGATTTTACAGAGATCACAGTAGACCTTTTGGGAAAAGCACCACTGAGCTAAGGCCTGTAGCAAGTGAATGAGTTCTCCACTTTACGGAGGAAGAATCAGAGGCCTATTGTCACTTCACTCTGCTGTTTTATACCTTCTGAAATCTCACTAAGGATAGATTATGAGTTGCTGAAAACAAGATATTGTCTCTTGCTGTCAATGTTTATTTGTTGTGCTATGCCTTTCCTGAGGAAATAAGGAGGGAATTCACTTCCGACTCCATGGCTTTTATGACCTACTGTTTGGTTCATTTTATTCCTTAACAAATATTTTAAACAGTGATTTATTATGGTAAATATGCAACTATAGTTCTAATTTCCTCGTTAGCATGTATTTTTATGTGCAATGTTAAATTGTGTTTTATGCGACATCCTGATTGCTGTGTTACCTTGGATACAAGACAATTAATTCAGTCATTTCTTTCTCTAAATTATTTTGATTCTAAGTAGGTTATGAGGTTGTGGGACCTAGGAATAAAATAGAACTTTATCCTTCCTAAAAAAGGACTTTAGGTAATTAATGAGAGTGACCAGTAGAATAGCAGAAGGGGGTTGGGGAGGGGAAAGGAAGAACGGATGAAAGCAACAGTTCAAGCGACTATGCTGAGCCCTTGTATGAACCTATCACCACCAACATCATGATCATGTATAGGAAGGGGTGGGCAGCAGGTGGGAAACACATCAAGACCTGTGTGCCTGTTTAATTGTGTGACTTGAGCCTCACTATTATGTATCAATATACCAATAAATATATAAACCAATAAAGGTACCTTAAAAGAATAGCAACTATCTCTCGTGAGCTCGAAATTCTGATATATTGAGAATCCTAATTGCAACTTGGAGTCCTAAAGTCAATATGCCAATATCTAGCTACTATTCCATTATAATTTTTTATATCTAACTTCACGTATGCCTCGGAGGGAGTTTTTCAGTATCTATGGGATCCATGAAAGACTCAGATGTTTTTCTAGTTACATGACAGATAATACAAAAATAAATTTAAAAATGCAACCTGTGTGTGAGGGGCAAGGGACTCACATTTGCTATGCAGCAATGGTTTGGGCTGTGAATGTCCCTCAGAAAGCTCATGTGCTGACAGCCTGCCCTTAGTGCAGCCAGGTTCCGAGGGGAGGCATGGCTGGAGGAGGCAGATCGCTGGGAGCATGGCTGTGGGAACCACATATGTATCTGACAGAAGTTTCCTATCACTCTTTCTGCTTCCAGTCACCATGACTGAGGGTAACTTTCCCTTTTCGTGCCCTGCCGCCATCATAGTTTCTGCCCTGGAGCCAGCCAAACATGGGCTGAACCTCAAAAACAATGAGCCAAGTAAACCTTTCCTCCTCGAGGTTGTGCTCGTCAGATGTTTTGGTTACATGGGTGAGAAAGCCGACGAAAACACCAGGCTTCTGCGTCACACACACACATTCACACCAACGCTACATGCAGGGTGAATTCTCTCCCTCTGTTTTTCCCTGTATGATATGTCTACTTCTGTGTGTGTGTGCACACGCATTTGTGTGTGTGTGCATTTGTGTGTGTGTGCATTTGTGTGTACAGCATAGACATACAGCATGTGTAATATGATACATATCACATAAAGTATCTTATTTAATTTTTATTCTAATAGTGACATAGGTATTACATCTAATTTGGAGATGAGAGAACACCTTTAGAGTGCTTGAATGGGTGGCCCTATTTCGATCCCTTTAATGAGTCAAATCAGCATTTGAAAACAGGTCTGACATCAGAGGCAACAACAGCAATAAAACAGTAAAGATTTATTGAGAGTTTATCATATATGGTATGAAGAAAGTACAAAGAAAACCATTGCAAAGACAGATCTGTTTTTAAACCTTTGAAACTGATATTTTTAAAGGCAATTTTGATAGTCAAAAGCATTTATTCTGTAAATGATCTGGTGTTATGATAATGTGTCTTCAATCTCAACAAAGCAGGGAAGTTTGTTTTGTTGTTTGTTTGCTGTGGTTTGAGAGGGTAAAGATTTTTCTTAGCAGTCATGAAGGACTACAGTATCTTTTTGCTGTCACACCAATCTTTATTCATTCTGAAATCCTGAGAGTGATAAAAAATACTTTGAAAATAACAGAAATTCCAACTTAGGAATGCTAACATAAAAAAATAGCAATTTTTTTTTTCAGTACTGGGGATAGAACCCAGGGGCATTCTACCTCTGAGCTACACCCAGCCCTATTATTTTTATTCTTTATTTTGAAACAGGGTTTCACTAAGTTGTGGAGGGCCTCACTAACTAGCTGAGGCTGGCCACGAACCTGGATCCTCCTGTCTCAGTCTCCTAAGTACTGGGATTAGGAGTGTGCACCACCACACCCGGCTAAAAATAGGAATTTTTTGTTTTTGTTTTTGCTTTTTGTTTTTTTGCAGTACCAGGGATTGAACTCAGGGGCATTCTACTTCCGAGCTACACCCCCAGCCTTATTTTTTATTCTTTATTTTGAAACAGGGTCTCACTAAGTTCTGGAGGGCCTCACTAGGTAGCTGAGGCTGGCTGTGAACCCGGATCCTCTGGTCTCAGCCTCCCAAATGCTGGGATTACAAGCACGTGCCACCACACCTGGCTTAAAAATAGCAATCGTCATTGTAAATTATTATTCATATCACCTACAGTGAAATTCTCCCATATAATCCTATCCTTATCCTGGAATGGAGAGGTAGAATTATTTTAACTTACGTCTGATTTAAAACTGAGAGGAAATCATGCTCACCCAAACCCAGCTTTCTGGTGATTGTATATGTGGTAGATACAGAAAATTCCAGTTTTCCAGGATGAGTAATTGAATCCTTCTTAGGCCCCTTCAGACTAAGCTTGCAATTAGCTGTACATTGATAATTAAAGCAGGCCAGTTCTTGTTTGGTTAGTAACTAAATGTGACTTGTGGCATTTAACAGAGGAAAGCCCAAGGGCTGAGGCACATGGTAATGGTGGTTATGATTTTTCCTTATGATGTTTCTTTATATAACTTCCAAGTTACCAATCTAGGCTAAGGAAAGAATAAATCTCTTTTATACCTAAGATATTTCAGCCTCTGAAAACCAAATCTAGGTTTTGTTTTTACTCAAAAGTCTCTATCTAAAGATATTATTCTATAAAGTTCTCTCAAATTACAAAATTAAAATAATGGTAACTTCTGTGCTTTGCAATCTGAGTCACATCACATACTTTCTCCCTGTGTCTTAATGCAACTAAACAGTCATAAATCACAGAAGTGACAATTGTGAGACATTAGCTTCATTCACACTTAGTGAATTCGGGGAGCCTGTGAAGGGCCGAATGTTTTTGGTAAATTAAAAAAATGAAGAGTGGATTGAAAGAGTTCACTTGATATGAAAATTTTTATTAAATGGTGAAGTCTGACAGCCGAATTCATTAAGTGATGGAATTTTCTATGCCAGTATAATGAGCATTATGCTAAAGAAGTATGGCTTCGACTGTAGCTGGGGAGCAGTTTCAATTTTTAGGATTCAGTCACTGGCTCTGATGTCAGAGCAGAACATTCAAGAAGGACAAAAGGCTGAGGAAAAATCTACATTGTCACTTTGGCATTCAAAATACACATATTTAGTACTTCAAGCAAATACAATATCTAAAAGTTGTCATAATGAATGATATTTCAGTTTTATTCCCGCAGACAATTCTATCTAGCATGACACAAAGTTATTTTGTTTTTATTCCCATTTATTTCACAAGAGCGAGTATTGGTCAATGATGTTCTGATAACTGTTTACTGACTGAGCCTACTGATGCAAAGGATGGACCAGAGACAGGAATTACAAGAAATGCAAAATCTCAGTGAAGAACATTCTTTCTTCTGGAACTTATCTTAGTTGTTTTCAAGTTTTTTCCAAACTTATAACACATTTAAGTGGTAAATAAGATAGAAATTATCTTCTTTACCATATACCCTATTTCTGGAGTCTGGTTCCAAATACTCTCTTTTCTATCTTTATAGGATTATTTTATTTTTCAACATTACAAGAAGTAATAGCTAGATATTAAATGATGCATATTTATTAAGTTAAATGTAAATTAATATCTTGAAAATATTTTATCATACCTAAATAAGTGTCTGTGAATTCTGACGATTATTGGAGGCTCATGGGAACATACTGGAAATTAAGAAGCAAACAAGAATTTCTATAAGTGATCTAAAGCTCAGGTACCAATATTAGTTCATGACAAGCCAGGTGTGATTGCACACACCTGTAATCCCAGCACTTGGGAACCTGAGACAGGAGGATGTGCAGGTTCAAGACCATCATCAGCAATTAGTGAGGCCCTCAGGAACTTAGTGGGCTCCTGTTAAAAATAGGGCTGGGAGTGTAGCTCAAAGTTAGAATTCCCCTGGGTTCAATCTCCAGTAATAATAAAAAATAAATAAATTATTGGAGTGTCACTGTCATTGATCTAAAGGCTCCAGACTTTGGAGATTTCATTCTATGGACTGTCAGCTCCATTGCTCTGAAGCCAGTCGTGGGAGAGTGCATCCTGCACGGTGGAAGAAGCCAGAAGTAAAAGAGAAAGAGGAAAAGAATAGTATCTCATAAGCCCTTCAAAGGAATACCTCTAATGGCCTAAAGTCTCTATACTTTCCACCACCTCCCAATAAGGCCACTCTGGGAATCCAGCCTTTAACACATGGACCTTTGGGGACATTGGGAATCTAAACAATGTCATCAGAGATCGCCTGCAGTTTTGAGGTAAGTAGGGTGACATGGCACTAAGATGGCTCATCTGACTCTTAAGAAGATCAAGTAAAAAAATCTAGGGTGAGGTGATCTGAGGTGCAGGTGGGCACAGAGGCCGGAAGATGTAGTACCTGGCTCATCTGTATCAGAGTTGCCACAAATGCAGCTGCAGCGTGGTCCACAGATAATGGCAGGTCTGTGAGCAGTGGAGGAGTGTGTGTCATGGGTGCAACACTGGAACAGAGCACCCAGATCAGTGAGGTCCCCAGATATAAGCCTTGGAAGCCAGGTGGCAGCAGCTTTAAGTAGCCAAACAAGCCCAGCAGCACCAAAGGAGAGCATCTTTTCACTTGCAATGTTCTTACTGTGATTTAACTACAAAACTTAAGACCATGCCTTTCACAGTGGAAACATCTCTATCCAGGGGAAGTGCCTAAGGCAGAGCACTTCTGTGGAGGAGTCATCATAATCTGATGACTGGCACAGTCCGGCTTGTTTCTCATACACCCTCCGCACAGTGACCATACTCCTCCTTGTTGCCATGGAAGAAGACAAGACACAGCTGTCACAAGTGAACTACTACTTTGCTAAAATGAGGAGAAACACAGTCTTTAGGCCTATTTGGCTCTATTAGGTACTCTTCAAATTTAGCGGATGGAGATTCTAGTACTTAAAGACAAGATTGAAAAGTTATGCTTCATCAATAAAGCATATTTTATAATAAAATAAAAATGGTAAGGGATGAAGAAATGTCTTGCATACACAGATAAGCAAATACTGAACAATCTAGGAAAGTATGGATAGCTCCAGGAGTCCACGTGCCTATCATGGGTTAAGCAGTAGTAGTAGTAGTTGACACCACAACTTCCTCTTTCTATTAGGTGTTATCTTTCTCTCTCTCTCTCTCTCTCTCTCTCTTCTGTCTCTTTGTCAGAATTTATTCTAAACTTGTTTCTTTACTTGGTAGACTCACTCAGTCCTTTTTTCCTGAATGGTCTGTGTGTTCAATCACTCTGCCTTGTCTTAGTTGCTATAGTTTTACGCTAAAATTGACTATTATGCATGAACGTGCCAGAGAATCCCCTGGGCTCCAGGCATATTGTTTTCTTTGAATCTTGCATTAGTCAGCTTTCTGTCACTGTGACAACATGCCTGAGACAATCAATTGATAAGGAGGGAAGACTGATTCTGGCTTACAGTTTCAGAGGTTTCACTCCATGGTTACCTGCCCCTGATGGGGACTGTGGTGACACAGTACAGCATGGTGGGAACATGACACAGGAGTTCTGTTCCTCTCATGGTAGCCACAGCAAAGAGGGAGGAAAGAGCTGGAGTCCATTATACCCTCAAGGGCTCACCCAATGACCTAATTTCCTTCTGATAGCCGTACCCTAGCAAAGGTTCCACTACCTCCCAACTGTGCCATGTTGAGAACCATGCCACTAACACATTGGCCATTCCAGATCCAAACTATAGCAAATCTCTTGATGCCCCAGGAAAGCCACGTCACAGGACCTCACAGGAGCATTTAAATGCTTAAAATCAGAAGAGGAAGCCCTGCTCTGTCTCCCTAAAACTGATTAGCCAGAGCTGATCATGTGGCTCTGCTAAGAGTGAAAGAGGCTAGGGAATAAAAATGATCCTGTGTGCTTAAAAGACCAGAGGTGAGCCCTAGAAGAATCTACCAGAAGAGTCAAAATCAACCTTCAGCAGAAATAAATATTGTGACACGATCACCAGTATCCAGTGCATTAGCATCTTCCAAATACATGCATTTCCTTTGTTCTGTGATTGCATCTATACTCTGGGGGCACATTCTAATACTACTAATGCAGTTAGGTCTCTATTTTTTTCAGATTTCTTTCACTGATGTACAATAAATAGGCCTTTCTCAATGGAGTCTCATGAGAAAATTACATCTTATTATCTCATGACATAAATTATATCTAATAGATTAATTTTTTCCTATGCATATACATGGTATCAGTTTTGTATGTCTTTGCAAAATTGAGAACTGAGTAATTCAAATAATTTTCCATGGTTAGATAATTAATGCTAAGAGGGGCATATTGTGAAATGCATTAATTATTAAAGCAATAGCCGAGAGTAATAACTATTATAGATATTGTGCTTAAAACATGACTAGTGGAAAAGGTAGGCCATCTGGAATTCTGTGCTCAATGAAACCACCCTTCCAAAATGAAGAGGAAATGAAGATATTCCCAGTATAAAAGATGACCCTACTTTGCTGCCAAGGGCAGACACTACTTGCTGCTTCACCAACCCACGTGCTTCTCTGCTTGCTCACTGGCTGCAGGCAGATTTTGTCTGAGTCAGCACCTGCAGCTGCAGCCAGCCATGGTGCCTGGTGCAGGCTATGGTATGTTGGATGAAGTCCACAGTGCTTCCAGAGGTCCAGATCACTCAGCTTTTGTCATATTCCCGTCTCTTGCTTCACCTTCATCACTTTTGCTCATGCCCAGATAAATTCAAACAATGAGAAACGCAAAGGAAAAGAGCTGATGGTCGGAGATAGAGGAGTGGGAGTGGAACCTACGAGACCACTCTGGTCTATCAATGTTCTTAGGTTCAATCTCTATTACAAAAAAAAAAAAAAAGGATTTGCTAAAATACTATGGAATTGGTTTTTTTTAAATTTTTTATTGGTGCATTATAATTCTACATAACACTGAGATATAAAGTGAGAACAACATGTATGCACACATCTCCTTGAACATTTCACCCCGGTCCCAACCCCTCCCTCCCTTTCCCTGTACATGTCATTGAGATTGGAATTGGTAATTTCATATATGTACATAGCATTATTTTAACTGTTACTTTCATTATTCCTCTGTCCCTCTCCTCCTTCCTCTTACCCCCCTCTATCACTCTGCTGGAGTCTCTACAACATTATTTGAGGTCTCTTTTTACCTAATTTCTCTTAGCCTTCAAAAATGAGAGAAAACATAATACATTATTCACTTTCTGAAACTGTTTAATCTCACTTAGCATAATATTCTCAAATTCCATCGTTTTCCTGAAAATGACATACATTTTTTTCTTCTTTCTGGCTGTGTAGAATTCCATTGTGTGTGTGTGTGTGCGTGTGCGTGCGTGTGTGTGTGTGTGTGTGTGTACCACAGTTTTGTGGACATGCCATTCCCAATCATCTGAGAAGCCTCCACACTGATCTCCAGAGTGACTGAACTAGTTTACAGTCCCACCAACAGTGCGGAAGAGTTCCTGTTCCTGTTTCCCTGTGTTTTCACCAGCATTTATTATTGTTTTTGTTCTTGATGATTGTCATTCTAACTAGAATGTGATGAAATCTCAGTGTAGTTTTGATTTTCTTTCCCCGATTGCTAATTATGTTAAACATCTTTTTCAGACATTTGTTGTCTGTTTGCATTTCTTCTTTTGAGAAGTATCTACTTAGTTCAAGTTCCCATTTTTTTGGATTATTTTTAAGTTTTTTTTAAAGCTCTTTGTGTATTGTAGATATTAGTCCTCTATCAGAGAGGTAGCTGGCAAAGATCTTCTATTCTGTAGACTGTCTCTTTAGATTCTTGGTAGTTTCCTTTGCTGCACAGAAGCTTTTTAATTTAATGCTATCCCATTTATTAATTTTTGTTTTAATTTTCTCAGCTTTTAGGGTCTATCGAGGAAGTTTCTACCAGTACCTATCTGTTGGAGTGTTGGTCCTATGCCATCTTCTAGTATCAAAATTTCTGGTCTAATTTCTAGGTCTTTGATCCATTTTGAGTTGATTTCTGTGCAGGGTCAGAGGTTGAGTTAATTACTTTCTTCCACAAATAGACAACCAATTTACCCAACAATATTTCTTGAAAAGGCTATCTTTTTTTTTCCAGTGTATGCTTTTGGCACACTTATAAGAATCAACTAAAATATGAGGATTATAAATATGAGGATTTATTTCTGAATCTTATGTTCTGTTCCATTGGTATATGTGTCGTTTTTGTGCCAATACAATGCTGTTTTTATTATTATAGCTCTGTAGTGTAATTTGAAATCAGGTACTATGATGCCTCCAATATGTTTCTTATAACTGAGAATTGCTTTGGTTATTCTGGATTTTTTGTTTTTCCATATAAATTTTGTGACTGATTTATCTAGGTCTGTGAACAATGAAATTGGTATTTTTTATAGAAATTGCATTCAATCTATAGATAATTTTTGGTAAGATAGCCATTTTGATTATATTTATTCTATCTGTCCAAGAGCATGGGAGGCCTTTCCATCTTCTAAGCTTTTCTTTAGTTTTTTTTTTTTTCTTTAGTGTTTTATAGTTTTCATTGGAAAAGTCTTTTACTGCCTTACTAAAAATAATTCTAAGTATTTTATTTTTTGAGATTATTGTAAATGGAATTGTTTTCTGAATTTCTTTTTTAGTGGATTTATGATTGTATATTGGAATGCTTATGATTTTGATTAATTGATTTGTATACAGCTACTTTGATGAAACTGTTTTTCACTTCTAGAGTCTTCTGGTTGAGTTTTTTGGATCTTCTAAGTAAAGGAGCATGTCATCTGCAAACAAAGATAATTTCAGTTCTTGTCCTTTTCCTATTTATATTCCTTTAATTCTTTTTTTTCTTTTAGAATTTCAAGTACTATATTGAATAAGATTAGTAAGAGTGGGCATCCTTGTCTCATTCCTAATGCTGAGTAATTATTTCACCTATTCACTATGACGCTGGCTTTGGGTTTATCATATATAACCTTTATGATGTTGAGATAGGTTCCTCCAATCCCTGATTTCTTTAGCATTTTTCCATGAAAGGATGTTGGATTTTGTCAAATGCTTTTTCTGCATCTATTGAGATGATGATATGATTTTTGTCCTTAGCTCTATAATGTGGTGGATTACATTTATTGATTTTTGTATGTTGAATCAGCCTTGCATCCCTGGAATGAAGGTAACTTGGTCATGGTGTACTATGTTCTTCTAGTTTTGAATGTGAATGGTAGTATTTTATTAAGAAATTTTACATCTATTTTCTTTTTTTTCTGCCCTAAATATCTCTTTTTATTTTTTTTAATTATGCGTGCATTGTAAGCATACATCTTTGTTAGGTACAAATTGATAACGACATATGTGCCCACATTTCTCATTTGACCCCTTCCCCAAATTCCCACCCCACTCCCTTGCCCTCCCTCCCTCTCAAGTTCAGTTTGGTGAGTAACCTTGATGTACATTAGGAAGCTCCCCCCCATCCATCCCTTTCAGTTGAATCAACTTCTTTGTTTATTGAGGGTCCCTTCTTTTCCATCTGGAGACCCTCTTATGCCCCATCTTCTCCCTAGCATCCACATATTAGGGAGAACATATGCTTCTTTACTCTTTGTGACTCGCTAATCTCACTTAACATAATGTTTTCCAGTTGCATCCATTTCCTGGTAAATAACATGATTTTGTTCTTCTTTATGGTTGAGTAAAATTCCATTGTGTACATATCCCATAGTTTTGTAATCCATTCTTCTGTTGATGGACATCTTGGCTGCTTCCATAGTTTGGCTATTGTGAATTGTGCAGCTATAAACATAGATACACATGCATTGGTCTGATAGTTTGGTTTCCATTCTTTTGGGTAGATACCCAGAAGTGGTATTGCTGGATCATATGGTAAGTTCATTCCCGTTCGTCTGAGGATCCTCCATGCTGTTTTCCAAAGTGCTTGCACTAATTTGCAGTCCCACCAACAATGTATTAGAGTTCCCACTTTTCCACATCCTCGCCAGCAGTTGTTGTCTATTTTCATCAATGATATTGGTTTGTAATTTCCTTTTCTTAGGCTATCTCTATTTGGTTTGGGATTAAAGTGTCACTGGCTTCGTAGAAAGAGTTTCATAGTATTTGTTCTTTTCCTATTTCATGGAATATTTTGAGGAGCATAGGGCTTAATTCTTATATAAATATCTTGTAGAATTCATCTGGGACTCCATCTGGGCTTGGATATTTCTTTGATAGGAGACTTTTTATTGTTCTTTTAATCATTTTGCTTGCTATTGGTCTGTTTGTTTTCTCTATCCTCTTGGTTCAGTTTAGGTAGATTGCAGGTGTCTAGAAATTTGGCAATTTCCTCTAGCTTTTCCAATTTATTGAAGTATAAGTTTTCAAGACAGTTTCTAATAATTTTCTGTATAGCCACATTATCTGTGGTGACATTTCCTTTTTCCTAGAAATTTGGGTTTGTTCTCTCTGTTAGCTAGGTTGCCTAAGGTTTATCAATCTTACTTATATTTTCAAAACATGGGATTTTTGTTTTATTGATCCTTTGGGTTGTGTTTTTGTCTTCTATTTCATTAATTTCTGCTCTGACTTTGATTATTTCCTGCCTTCTACTGGCTTCAGGGTTAGTTTGTTCCTGTTTTTCAAGGGCCTTATGGTGCATCATTAGATTGTTTATGAGTCTTTCTGCTTTTCTTATGTGGGCACTCAATGCTATAAATTTCCTCTTAATACCACCTTCAGGGTATCTCATAGATTTTGATAAGTTATATCTCTATTTTATTTGATTCTAGGAATTTTCAACTTATGCTTTTATTTATTTCCTGATGCAGTGTTCATTTAGTACTGTATCATTCAGTCTACATGTATTTGTGTAGTTCCTCTGGGTCTTCAGTTTGTTGATTGCTACTTTCAGTCTGTTATGATCTGAAAGAATTAAAGAAATTATATCAATTTTTTGAATATGCTGGTACCTTGTTGTGACTTAAAATATGATCTTTTTTGGAGAAGCTTCCATAAGCTACTAAGAAGAATGTATATTTAGTTGTTGTTGAATGAAATAGTCTGTAAATGCCTGTATGACTGATCTAATGGTATGAGAGGTGTGTCAAAGACTCCCAGAATTACCATATTGGAGTTTTTACGGGTCTTCATGTCAATAATTGTTTGTTTTATGCAGGTAGATGTGCCAAAATTGGGACTTAAATATTTATTATGCTTATATCTTCATGATGGATGGTTCCTTTTATCAGTAAGAAGTAACCTTCTTTTTATCTCCTGACAAGTTTTGGATTAAAGTCTGCTTTGTTAGATATGGGGTAGCTACCCCTGCTTACTTTTGGTTTCCATTTGAATGGAGTATCTTTTTCCATCCTTTCATCTTCAGCATGTGAATATCTCTGCCTATAAGGCATGTTTCTTGCAGGCAGCATATATTTGGAATATGAGCTTAATCCAGTTTGTCAGTCTGTCTTTTAATTGGGAAGCTGAGATGTGTTATTATAGAGATGATTTTTATTCCCATCATTTTGAATTATGTTTTATATTTGAAACACTATTAGTTCTCCTTTGCTTAGCTGTTCATTCACAAAATAATGGTATTTTTCCTTTCTCTCTTTCTGATGTTTGTTTTTCACATATTCTTTGTGATTAATTTCTTTTAAATCTCAGTAGATTAGCAAAACTCTGTTTCAAAATTTAAAAAAAAAAGCGCTGGGGGTATAACTCAGAGGTAGAAAGAATTTCCTTAGGTTCAGTCTCCAGTTTAAAAAAAAAATAAAAAAGATCTGCTAAAATACTATGGAAATTTAATCTTTCAGAAAACTTGTAAGTAAAGAGGAAATCAAACCTATTTTATAAATGCAGCTAAATGATAAAGAAGCTTATACAAAGAATTAAAGCAGTTGTTAAAATTTTCTAGCTTATAAAGCTGATGCTAAAAGTTTTAAGGAGTATTTTTGAATTTATAACTTTGATAAGTTTGATAGGTTTAGCTCTGACACCTTTTCTTTCCTCCAGAGACACATTGGGGGGCTGTCTTCTCAGATGCCTGCACTAGGGGAGGGCATGTTCTAGTCCAGCCCGACAGGTGCTGTGCTTCCCATGCTGGGAAGAGTTCTCCCCACCAGGCACGGCATCCTGGCTTCAAGTATTAGTTTCACTGCTCCAGTGGTCTCATTCGATGCTCAGGGAGGTGCTGATGCTATTTTGCCTTCAAGACTCCATTGTGGGGAGTCCTGGGAACACGTGCACTTCTCATATCCAGTCAGTACCATCAGGACAGAAGTATATGTCTCACGATCTGTACTCCTCACTTGGAAACTTGACAACATGGGCATGATGCTCACACTTACTCCTTTATACAATCAAAGCTTCTTCTCTCCTGAGAGCAGCATTGAGGTGCAGATTTGTCACTCTGACAATATATTTTTATATATGATTTAATTGCTACATTATCACTATATATCATAGGGAGATTCAAAGTGATAACATTCATACATCTCATAGCACTTGTTATTTCCTTCCCCTTCCCTTCTTATTTTCCTTCCCGTTCCCTCCCCACACATGTTGGTGAGACTGGTAGTGTTCATGTACTGATGCAGCATTATTTGAACTGTTTTCTTCCTCAACCCTCATTTTTCTCCTCCCTACATTCTTCCACAAATTCCCTTCCACTCTCTGCTGGTCCCTCTCTTCATTTATCTAAATTCCCTTTTATTTCATATTTTCTCTCTAGCTTCCACATATGAGAGAAAACGTATGGCCCTCGACTTTCTGAGACTGGCTGACCTCACTTAGCATAATATTCTTTAGTTCCATCCATCTTTCTGCAAATGCCATAATTTTGTTCTTCCTCATGACTGGGTTAATTCCATTGCGTGTATATACCACATTTTCATTATCTACTCATCTGTTGACAGGCACCTGGTTGGGCGCCACAACTTGGCTATTGTGAATTGCTCTGTTATAAACATGGAGATGCATGCATTACTACAGTATTCTATGAGGACATGTAATTAACACTGGAATATGTGCTCAGTGTGTCTTTCGAAATTGTTTACAATAGCAATAGCTATTTATTAAAGTGATAAAGAAAGTCAAATTAAAGAGAGAAAACAAAACTAGAGAATTTAAACAACAGAAAGCCCACTAATCAACTGTAACAGCAAACTGCCCCTCTTCCATGTGAAAGAGACACGTGCAGGACAGGGAGAGTGCCTCGGGCAGGGATGGTACTTTTGCAATCTTTGCTCAGTCTCTTCCGAAGAAGATCAGTTTGGTCTGAAGCATCAACCATGTGCTCTTCCAAGACCCCTGCTCAGCCTGAGCCACCTTCTCTTCCTGTGCATACCTTCCTGACAGCTGCTCAAAACAGAGACTGCCCTCAAATAGAGGACTTTACGCTGTCATTTACACTTTATGGCAAAGAACAAGAAAGCTGATTTTTATTCATGTAATAATTTGGCAATTGACAGATCATGTCAAAATGAGAAATACATTTGAGTAGGGCTCCATTATTAATAAATCATAGATATATATTCATCATATGTATGTACACACAGTTTTGTGTTTAACTATAATTGTTTTTATGAATAAGCTAATAGAGGAGTATAAGATATGTGAATATATATATGTATATATATATATGTATATATATATATATATATATATATATATATATATATATATATATATATATAATTTTGTGTCTGTGTGTGTGTGTTACTGGAGATTGAACCAAGGGGCATTCTACCTCCAAGCCCTTGTTATTTTTTTTATTTTGAAGTGGGGTCTCGCTAGGTTGCTGAGAGTCTCAGTAAGTTGCTGAGGCTGGCCTTGAGCCCGCAATCCTCCTATCTCAGCCTCCCTAATACTGGAATTACAGGCATGCACCACCACACCCAGTCATACATCCTATTTATAGTAAGATCAGCAAAACACACTTCCATAGAAAATAAAAAGGAATTGGTTGACTTCACTAAGCACAATGTTCTCTAGTTCCATACATTTTTTTGTATGTTTCTCTCACATGTGGAAGCTAGAGAAAAATAGGCATGAAAGCAACTTCAGGATAATAAAGGTATGTTCAGTAGAACAGTTGAGGGGGGTGGAGGAGGGAGAAGGGAAGAGGGAAAAGGAGGCTCTAAGCAGGAAACACATCAAATAATATTATTTCCATGAAGGCATAAATAACAACCTCACTTGCATGCAAAGGGACAGAAAAGGAGGCAGTGGGATGGGTTAAGGAGGGAACCACATGAAGACCTGTTGTGTGTATAGATGAATGGGTCACTTTGAACCTCACTACAATGTATAATTATATTGCACCAATTTTTTAAAAAGTCAAATTAAGAGTTTTTTACACTATGCTTTGACTATTTCAATAAGCACAAAAAATAAAATCAGTAGGCATCATACACTGTCAAAATTATAACACCCTGATTAACTTTCCAGGTAATTCTAAAGTGCGTGCTTTGCTGTGTAAGTATTCATAGATTACAGTAGTTGCCTGTGTCTGTGAGGGCTCCAGTCCACAACCCCCCACAGACGTACAAAGCCACAGATGATATGGACATCTAGATAAACTATTTTTCCTTCACTGCATCCTGCAGCATAGCCACGTAGCGCTAGAGTTAATCTGTCCTTCTGTGTTTCATGACCTGTGCCTCCTTTGCATCCTATTCCTCTGCAGTTTGGGCCATTACTGAGTAAAAGAAAGGTTACTTGAACAAATCACTGTGATTACACAGCAGTCAATGGGATACCCTAGGTGACTACTAACACCTAGATAGTATGACCTCATACTGCCAAGATTCCATCAAGCTGCTCAGAAGAGTGAGTGCACAATTTAAAACTTAAAAATTGTGTACATCTGAAATTTTCTTTTTATTTATTTTTTTAATTGGTGCATTGTAATCATACATCTTTATTAGGTATAAGCTGGTCAAGGCATACATGTACACATTTCTCATTTAACTCTTTCCCAATTCCTGCCCCACCCCTCACCCTCCTCCTCCTCAGGTTCAGTTTAGGGGTTGACTTTGATATGTTTGTGAAAGCACATCTTGAGCATTAGGGTGTTTCCCCCCATCACCTTCAGTTATGACAACTTCTTTGCTTACCTAAAGTTTCTCCTTCTTTATCTAGAATCCTTCTTATGCCCCATTTTCTCCCTAGCTTCTGCAAATTAGGGAGAGCATATGATTTTTTACTTTTTATGACTGGCTAATCTCACTTAACATAATGTATTCCAGTTCCATCCATTTCCCTGCAAATAACATGATTTTGTTCTTCTTTATGGCTGAGCAAAATTCCATTGTGTACATATCCCATAGTTTTGTAATCCATTCATCTGTTCATGGACATCTTGGCTGGTTCCATAGTTTAGCAATTGTGAACTGTGCAGCTATAAACATAGATACACATGCATCGGTCTGGTAGTTTGGTTTCCATTCTTTTGGGTAGATACCCAGAAGTGGTATTACTGAATCATATGGTAGGTTCATTCCCATTCGTCAGAGGATCCTCCATACTGTTTTCCAAAGTGGTTGCACTAATTTGCAATCCCACCAACAATGTATTAGGGTTCCTATTTCTCCACACCCTCGCCAGCATTTGTTGTTGTTTGTGTTCTTGATGACTGCCATTCTGATTGTGGTTAGGTGAAATCTCAGGGTAGCATGGTTGACCATGGGTAACTGAGACTGCAGAAGGTGGAACTGGAGATAAGATGTTGCAAGCCTTCTTGTCCCACGTGCTGATGTGTCCATCTCAGACAGGCTTAACTGAGTACATAATACCTAGTTAAGTGGAATTGTATGCACACAGACAAGCTTCCCAAGACCAAATGGGACCAATAAGGAGTTGTGCAGAAATGTTTACCCTTTCCTTCCCTGAGCTTACTCCATGTCTGCCTTGCTGTCCCTCCCTAGAGTTAACCATAACTTAAACTTAACCTGGGACTGCTTCTTCCTAAGCTTAACCTATGACCTCCTTGCTGTTTAATCTTTTTTTTTTTTTTTTTTTTTTTTGCGGTACTGGGGATTGAACTCAGGGGCATTCTACCTCCGAGCTATACCCCCAGCCCTATTTTTTTATTCTTTATTTTGAAACAGGGTCTCACTAAGGTGCGGAGTACCTCACTAGGTAGCTGAGGCTGGCCACCAACCTGGATCCTCCAGTCTCAGCCTCCCAAATGCTGGGATTACAAGCGTGTGCCACCATGACTGGCTCTGTTTAATCATTTTTCGAAATGCTTTGTTTAAACCTTCACTAAAAAAGGATGCTGGCTGAAGGAGAAGCAGAAGATCTCTGCTCTTCTCTCCCGCTGCCCTTAAATAAATTTCATTTATGACTCCAAGTCATTCATATGTGGACACGAATAAGCCTAAAGCATCAGTGATGAGGAGTGACCAGCACAGTAAGAAGAGCTTGCTGAGTGCTGCCCAGAAAGGGCCTTATTACTTAATAGGAGCAATGAGCTCTGCCTGACATACCAGTTTTCCCTGAATATCAATCACACTGCATGCAACCTGTAACTTTAGAAATACATTGTTCCTGACACTCACTGCCAAATTAAAGTGATTAGTATCCTGATTAACCTTACAGATAATTCTGAGCTAGGCACTTTGTAAATGTTCATAGCTTGCAGTAGTCCCCTGCATCTGTGAGGACTCCAGTACATGCCAATATAACACACTTTTCAGACTCCTACCACAGCCCAGGATGCCCAAAAAGGGAGGAGGAAAGGAAACACAGGAAATCAGTAGAGTGGCAAAAACTGCCACAGCACAGCGTGCTTCTGATTAGCACTGTATTTTTCAAAATATATTACATAGAGTAAAAAAAATTACTACCACTCTGGGAACAGACATTCTGTTTTTTCCTGACCATACCAGGATTATTTTCTGTCAGGGTATACAATATTCTATCCATGAGGCTTCCCTCTGCCCTCTACTTGTCCAGATTGTACATCCCATTGAACAAGAATGAAATATCTGTCCTGTGAGCTGCTGATCATCAGGAATAGCAGACATTGTTATGGAGAATCAACATGTATTTCCCACCAGTTTCTGAGGACCTATGACTCTCAGGATACAATAAAGAGTAAGATACAATTGTGGCCTCTGAGAAGCTTCCAACACATTAGGAGACTTGGGTCAAGTACACCAGTGAACCCACACCAAGACACAGCTGCACAGTATTCACTGGAATGGCAGTGAGGGACGAATTGCACGGCCCCTCACCATCTTCGAGAAAAACCTAGGGGAGGTTTAATGGGTCCTTCTCAATGTGGGGAATTAGGACAAAGGCATTTCCAGAGATGACGTTCTTAAATAAAAACCAAGAAGCTGTGAGATAAGAGGTCTCCTGCTCTATCTACTTTACCAGTTGGCTGTTGGGCATGTTCTGTAGTGGAGGGGATGGGAAGGGCCTGCATTATGAAGGACCACCATGCTGGAATGGAGAAGTAGAATGCATTGGATGAGATACTCTGGTACAGGCTATGGCCCCTGATGGTGCTCCAACAGGAAGGCTCCATAAAGCTTTGCTCATGAAGACTGAAGTGGCTACAAAACTAAGGACATACCGCAGAGTTAGGGAGATTCCAAAGGCCAGGGAAGCCGGGGATTAAGGTGTTCAGTTAAATTTGGGAAAGTTATCAGAATCAAAATGGAGACATTTTCATCAAGTGCCAACAAAATAATAAATTAAAAGATTATGAAGGAAGAGATCTCATGCACATGTCTAAAAACAATTATCACAAAAGTTCCTGTCAGAACAACAGCTTTGCACAGAAGCCATCACATCCTCATACAAAGAATTCCAGGACACCTGCCTGGCAACTGCCTGCTTACTCTGACTGGAGTCACCTTTGTTATCACTCCTTGCTATCAAGGATTATTGTTTCCAAATGAATTATGCAACTTTTCCTTTTTGCCTTTATAAGTCTCTTTTTACCCCATTTTCTTTAAATAATTCTGGTTTCCATGACACATGTATTCCAATTGCAGTACTCTGTGATTCCCAGATAAATATCATCTCTCATTGGAGAAACACTCTCTGACTTTTATTTTGGTGAACAAAGTTATGAAATCATTTAGTTAGTATTTCATTTCTAAGTTAGTTGCCTGGTGATTTGGATTCTCAGCTCGTGTTTTAAAATGCTGCCTTTGAACTTGTAATTCTTCAGCAAAATGGACAAGGTGGTATTTGGGCCTCTTTATTTGTGGATGTGGTCAGTAGCTGGTTCCTCATTGTACTTATTGTATATAAACATACTCTATTCAATGTAGATTTCACTTGTCATTAGCCTAGATGCTGAATGAGGTTCATTTTAGCTAGATCTAAGCTATTATCATCATGACAATGGCAAGTCATTTAGGTGAAATTGGCTAGATGAGACAATGTAGAATTAGTGGACTCATTCTTTTTTATTGTTGTTTTTGTCTTCTGTTTTGTATTGCTCTGCCTTCTCCATGGTATTTTAGTTATATTTCCTCTCGATTCCTAGAGTAATCAAGTCATTGATTCAAACAAAAGCAAAATTATCTACAAGCTTCCAAGCAATTATGATGCTCCAATTATAAATTTTAGGCTTCAAGAAAGAAGCATAGCTCTATATTTGATGTCACTATGATTTCCTGAAGTCCAGTGGTTATAATAGTGGTTTGATAGTTAGACTTTAGAAATTCTGTTTATGATAGCAATATCTGTACTGAGAGAATTTAGAGAAAAAAATACCAGTTTATACTTCACATTCTTTTATTCCATTTCCTCAAAGATAAATTATGACTAAGAATAAGAAAAGCAAACCAGGCATGGTGGTACACGCTTGTAATTCCAGCATTTGGGAGGCTGAGACCGGAGGATTCAGGTTCATGGTCAGCCTCAGCTACCTAGTGAGGTACTCTGCAATTTAGTGAGACCCTGTTTCAAAATAAAGAATAAAAAATAGGGCTGCAGGAATAGCTCGGAGGTAGAATGCCCCTGAGTTCAATCCCCATTACCGGAAAAAAAAAAAAAAAAAAAGAATAAGAAAAGCATAAATTCAAGATTGAGATAGTAACTTCTACGACCTGTTAAGAATATGCCTATCATTTTGGTTATTTTTAATAATCTAGTGTGTTTACAATGATAATCACTCTTGAAAGCTGAGCAAGGGTTTGTTGTGGGTTACCATTTCATTCTGCCAGCAGAGTAGACAAGTGACAAGTAAACCAGAATGGTGACTTGACCTAACATAAAATAGATAACAAAAACACATTTTCTGTGCCATTTCCAGGAAATCACAATGTATTTCAGTCTGACATTGCACATTTACTTAGACATTTATCTGACTAAGGCAAGAGATAATATGCTGAAAAGACATTTAGATTGAAGGCAGGTAATAAATGTTCAAGTTGAACTTAATGAATGGGCCACAACCTCTGTGTCTTCATAGAAAGACGTATGACCCTAATCTGAGAACATAAATGATCCACTCTTTGATGGAGCCTGCTAAGTCAAGAAAGAAAAGCAGATCTTAACAGAATGGTCATACATGAGTTAGTCGGATTCTAGAACTGCCGTATAAAAAGCACAGAACTGAGCAATTATCCAGTCTGACAGCAAAATATAAAATAACACTGATAAAAATGTTCAACTCTTAATCCTATTCTACTGTGAGTGCTAAATTAAACTAGATAGATTATATATACACAGGTATTTAAATGACCCTGGAATATGATAAATACTTCCACTTTTTTTTTTTCACAACAGAATATTCTAAGGAAGTCTAAGGTCAGTATCACTAGCTTTCTGAAGCACACCAGGTTTCAGGGGAGTTGACTGCCGTTCCAGGTGAAGGCTCAAGTATTTAATCTTGCTTTGACATTTTAAGTAAAAGAAATGACATGCAGCATACCTAGTGGTAAAATAGTCTTCAAGGTTAAAGAAAAGGACCTCATAATTTCACACTATTTTATACTGTTACCAATGTTTACAGCATTGATTAGTATAGATTGCATACAACAGAGTGAAATTCAGTCACTATAATCAGAACTACAGTAGTCTCCACTGCTCTTGTTACCTAATTCAAAGAATTCTTAAGTATGTACCTAAAGATTAGGAATATTGTTAGATATGAACTGGTAAGGAAGACATTGATTTACAAAATAAGAATATAGATACCTTTTTTTTCTTGTTGGTGCCATGAATTAAATCAGGGCTATTCTACTGCTGAGCTACACTGACCAGCCCCATTTTATTTTTTATTTTGCAATAGGGTTTCACTATGAGTTGCTAAGGGTTTAACAAAGTTGCTGAGGTTGGCCTCAAACCTGTGATCCTCAGTCCAGCACATTAGTATGCTTTATAGAGACCCTGTGAAGAATGAATATGGTGTATAACATAGGCTAGGTATCAAAACAGTGGCAGCTAGTACTGTTAATTCTGAGATAAACATTTACACTAGCCTCTCTGTGACTGAGGTGAACTATAGAAATACTAATCACAAGCATTGTGAAAAGTGTGTGTGTGTGTGTGTGTGTGTGTGTGTACATTCAAGTTTAGATTATGTGGTTGAAAATAATGGGACCGATTCCAATAGAAGTTTTTAAAACAGAAAAGCCTAGCCAAAGATAACTTCTCCTGAAGAATACCCAGTAGTGGTTGAGTGGTTGAGGTCAGCTAAAAGCAGCTGGTTGATGGCCAAGAACTAATAAACTGATTGGCCATTGCTTCCCAGAGCAAAAAAGCAAACAAAATGACTCATAGTACATACAGGGCTCAGGGACTCACATTCATCTTCTAAGAGGAAACACACTTCTGTAAGCATGAGATGGTCAAACAGTGGTATCCTACTCACCAGAGAAGCACAAAATAATGTCATTTGCAGGAAAAAGAAGGGAACTAGAAAATATTATGCTGAGTAAAATCAGCCGGTCTCAGAAAGTCAACGGTCATATGTTTTCTCTCCTATGTGAAATCTGGAGAGAATACAGGAAAATAAAGGTACTTCAGATCAATGAGGATGGAGACCAGTGGAATAGTGGAAGGGGGCTGAGGGAGAGAAACAGGAGTTTTGAGGAAGGAAACACTTCAAATAATGCTATGTCCATATATGAAAGTACCGATACCATTCTCATTAGCATGTGCAAGGAGGGAGGAGTGGGGAGCAGGGAGGGAAACACACCAAGTGCTGTGTGCATGTATGTTTGTATCATTTGGAATCTCATAATTATGTATAATTACAATGCACCAATAAAACTATAAATTTAAAAAACTGAATGTTACTTAAAAAAAAAAAGTAATAGAAAACCAGGAAGGCAGAACTTCCTGAGGGAATTGTGCTAGCTTTCTATTCTACATAACAAGTGACCACACACTTTGCACCATAAAGCAGCTCACATCTGTCAAGGGGCAGCTCCTGTGGGCAGGGGGCTCCCACATGATGACCAGTCCTCTGCTTGAGGTCTTGCAAGTTGAAATTAAGGTGCCAACTGGTTGTGTTCCTTGGAGCCTCAGGCTACTGGCAGGTGACTGTCCCTTTGCCTGTAGAGCTGAGGCTTTTGGTCTCCTTGGCTGTGGCCAGGAATTGCTCCATCTCCAGTCCACACTCCAGGTCTCAACGTCATGAAAGGCGGAGTATCTTCAAAGGACCCAGCTGATGAGGCCAGCCCCACTCAGACAGCATTCCTTTGAGTAACTCAAAATCAACCAGGCAATGAGAAGTCCTACGAGTGGTACCTCATCATAACCACAGCCTTTTTGTATGCAGGGGACAAAGGATGCAGAGAGTGGATGGGGGGCAGGAAACTCGGGAATAATCCTAGAGTGCTTCCTACCACAGGAAGATGAGAACTGAGGAGCAACTTCATGGGACTATAGAGCTCTAGGCAGGGACAAATCCCCCTTCCCATCTTCATGCATGAGTAGAGCACCCAGATACATAGAGAAAACAGAAAATACCCCAAAACATATAACATCTCAAAGAAAGAGTGAATACTTTCTTGTATGTATATATTTTTCTTCTTTAGTTTAAACTAGTATTTAAGCCTTTATAACATGTCAAACACATCTCTCTCTCACTCAAATGAGAATTATTTTGAATGCCTATTAACCATCAGAGTCATACAGTTTGATAGACTATTTCTTATTAGGGTCCTTCCGAAAAGCATTGTCTGTAAATTTTGCCTTCACTTCTAGCAATCACTTTTAAATGAATTCCATTTAATCAAGAGTATTTTAATTACATCAGACACCAATTGTGTATTTTCTTTGGAAAATAAGATTGCCACATAATGGAAATTGAAATTGGACGAAATTGCAAGACTTGCCTCCCAAATTTTATTTTTGCAAGGGCATCTGCAGTCCTAAGATGCTGCAGTTCTAAAATGCTTCAATCCTAAGATGCCACAGGAAGCTCAGAATTGTGCCTCGGCCCAGAATCCTAAATGTGATTGTTTTAGTCCACGCTTTTCCATTGCTGTGACCAAAATTCTTGACATGAACAACCTAGAGGAGGAAAGTTTATTTGGCTTATGTTTCAGAGGTGCAGTTCAGAGTTAACCAGCTCCAAGCCAGACATCACAGTGGCACAGCATGTGGCAGAGGACAGCAGCTCAGCAGCGGGTGAGCAGAGAAGGCAACAGAAGGAACCGGACCGGGGGCAAATGCAGTGTCCAAGGCGACACCTCCAGTGGCCTGCCTCCTTCACCACACCCCAAGCGCCTGGATTTCCACTCAGTAAATCCATTCGAATTACTAACCCTTCAGTGGATTTATTCCCTGATGAGATCAGAGCCCTGATTTAATTATTTTACCACTGAATACTGGTGCATTGCCAAGATCTGAGCTTTTCAGGGCACACTCCATGTCTAAACCATAATAGTGATTATATAATCCTTCTCTTCATCAGTGTATTCATATTTAGAAGTGTCTTTAGTCTCAAAGGGAACGAGCTAGCTAAGCTTGCAGCTAGCGTGGGAAGTGGGGAGGTTTAGGCACCCAGCTCTAGGATGTATGCTCCACTCCTCACTCCTTTGCCAGGTGTGTGATTTCCTACAAGCTTCTCCACATTTCTCAGCCTCTAATTGCCCCCACACCAATCAGGAATCCTAGCATATGATAATAAAGCTTAAAAACAGCAAATATCCACCAAATGTCAGCTGTTCCTAATGCTATTAATGTTTTATAAGGAAATTTTGAAAATAGATTTTAGATAGTTTTAGTAAATTTATTTGTAGCCCTGCTTTGATTAAAAAACATTTGTCCTTTTTCTATATAGTTTTTTTCCCTGATCTTTTTACTCATTCATTGCTAAGTTTCTGTTTGATCTTTGCCTTTTATTTATCCTAACCCATTTCTGCCTGTCAGGAAAGGAAAGGTGCTAATTATTCTTTAAAAGAATAACAAGCAGAAGACATTCTTCTTAGCATTTGTTGCTTTAGTTGGTTGTTCCCTGGATAAACAAATTGTATTTGATGTTTTTAAATAAAAATACTTATGTTTTGCACACTGGAAATCACAACAATGTACCTTTTTATTATCTTCTATCTCTTTGATAGAACTCCATCTCCAAAAGGAGGTACATTTCTCTTTAATAATTTATATAATCCATTCCATCAGATGAAACCAATTGTCAAAATCAAAAGAGGTAGATTATCTAAATTATTTTAAAGAATAATGATAGACAAAATAGATTAGGAAGAATCTGTTGTGCATGTGTCATCCCATAGTGACTTTACTAGATCACAAGTCAATATTGCTCTCATGCATAATGTGTACAAATATAGCATCCTGCTATTTTCTTTCATATTAGTGTTTTGAATGCCGCAAAGCTCAGAGATGAAGTTTTAGTCAATGGTGCACATGTTCAGCGTGGTCACATTTCTCTCTACTAACTTGTCCTATTTTTCTTCCATGATTGTTTACTTATGCCTTTTAATCTTGGTCTTGGGTCTTATTACATACTGTCTAATTGCCTAACAAATCCCTTTGGAGAATAAGTCATTTAAACACTATCATCCATTTACAAAAAAAGCAGCAATAATTTCAAATAAACCAAGGGCTCAGTAAAGCCTTTGCTTATTTTTTCCTACATTTCACAATAGAAATAATAATTTAGGTTTTCAAAAGACTGGAAACAAATATGAAGTGAGGAGATGGAGATGTTGTCTTGTGTAGAACTCTCAGTGACCACAAATTACATCAAAGATGTTGTTAAATATAGTGTGTATGTGTGTGTGTGTGTGTGTGTGTGTGTGTGTGTGTGTGTGTGTGTAAGACAAAGAGATATGCTGGCTCCCTACTGGCCCTATTCTATAAGTAACATAATACTCCTTCTTTTTTAGCTATACCCCCAGGCCTTTCTTACTTTTATTTTGAAACAAGGTATCTGAGCCAGGTGTGTTGGTGCTCACCTCTAATCCCAGTACTTGGGAGGCTGAGACAGGAAGATCACAAGTTCACAGCCAGCCTCAGCAATTTAGTGAGGCCTTCTGCAACTTAGTGAGAACATTTCAAAACAAAGAATAAAATAGGGCTGGGAGTATAGAATGTCCCTGGGTTCAATCCCCAGTACAACATAAAAAGAAAAAGAAAAAAAAAAAGAGACTATCCCTCATTTACCAACTGGAGGTTTTGGGAATGCAGGTCTGTACACCATACCTGGCTAATTATTTCTATTTGATGGAGAAAGTGTTTAATGACGGCAAGGCCCACATTCACACACAAAGGTCCACTTTATTGGAAAAAGAGGATTTTGCCTTAGAACATTTTAACCTCAACCCAAGAAAAGATTACAGCCAGGCTAGATCCCTGCCTGTCTCTGGGGCACGGGCCACATTAGAGGGATGAGGTAACAATACTGTGGTTGATGAGGCTGGTCATGTCCTCTGTGTAAAAGGGCAGAGACACAGAGCATGAGGTGTGGACATTGTGCAGAAATCCTGCCGGGCTCATGGGCAGAGTGGTCACCCAGAGGAAGAAGGAGGAAAAAAATAAGGAGACGTCTGCCACGCACAGCACTGCATTTTTTATGTTGTTACTGGGGATTGAACCCAGGGACAATTTACCTTCAAGCTACATGCCCAGCCCTTATTATTTATTTATTTACTTATTTTTATTATTTATATTTATTTATAATTTTGAAACAGGATCTCTCTAAGTTGCTGAATCTGGCCTTGAACCTGCTCTCCTTCTGTCTCAGCTTCCCAAGTACTAGGATTACTATTGTGAGCCGCCATGTCCAGCTAAAGCTAGATTTTAGAGAGAGCCTCATTCATGATATTAATCTTATAAACTTCATTCACATTAAATTGGGAAATATGACACTAGGATATTGGAAGACTTGGACTCTATACCTTGAGAGGGGCTTTTAAAATTTGTCTAAGTATAAATCAGACTTCATATATGCTTAGCAGAATCCCGAAGGCACCAATATGTGAACACAAACATCAGGGTAATCACAAACCTGGTATTACTTGTTTTCATGCCATTTGCTAACCCTTATTCTTTCCACTGGGAAAGACTTTGAACTCAGATTCCTTTCTGTGCATATTTTAATACAGTTCTAGAAACTTGTAATGCCCTTCAGTCTTCTGGGTTGTGAAGTAAACACAAAACCACTTTGCTCCTGGGCGCTACCAGGGTATAAAGGTGGTGGTAACAGGAGCAGATTGCTCATGTAAATAACCTTTGAAAATAAAATAGAAGTCTTCTTCCAAAAGACCACATTTTTTTTTTTTTTTTTTTTTTTTTTTTTTTTTTTGCGGTACTGGGGATTGAACTCAGGGGCATTCTACTTCCGAGCTATACCCCCAGCCCTATTTTTTATTCTTTATTTTGAAACCGAGTCTCACTAAGTTGCGGAGTGTCTCACTAGGTAGCTGAGGCTGGCCGCGAATCCAGATCCTCCGGTCTCAGCCTCCCGAATACTGGTATTACAAGTGTGCGCCACCACGCCCGGCTCAAAAGACCACATTTTAATGGAAAGCACTGATGTATACCAGGCTTGTTTTCAATAAATGTTCAGTTCTCGGGTTATGCACTGTCCGACATATGAAACTCTTTGACCCTTGAACACAAGGATGACCCATTCCTCCTGGGTTGCTCTTTCTCCTGGGCTTCTTCAGAACTCCAAGGCATTGCTTGTTTTTCCTCCTGCCCTCTGACGACAGCACCAGGCTTCTCCATGTCTTCCTGATTTCTATGTGTAGGTTTAAAGTAGGTGACTTTTCAAGTTTATTTCTAGCCCACATCTGATTCCCCTGAGGAATTCCTCCAGTGCTAAAACATCAAATATAATCTACACCAGGATCGCTTTTATTCCCAACTGGAGCCAGTGCCTTTATTCTGAACCCCAGAGCCACACAGCCCATAGCCTATGTCTACACTGATGTGTCCCCTAACCACATTACTTAATATTTGGTTTACCTGAACTCATCTTTCCTCCGTCATTTCCAAAACTTTTTCTAGAGTCATAATTAAAATTGACAAAGGCATGGATAATTTTCATGAATCCTTTCCTTATTTTAAAATCAGAATATTTTCTTCATCACTAAAATTTTATTTCTTCTAATTTCCATAGGCCCTGTTATGAAATGTCCCAACAAAAGTTCACACACTGAAAGCAAGTCCCCAGTGCAGTAAGGCACAGAGATGGGACATGGCCGGAGGAAGTAGATACTGGGGATGTGGCCTTGGGGACTATATATGCTCCTCCTGCCCTGCCCCTCCCAGTCTTGCTCTCTCTACACCCTTTCCCCATGACTGAGTGCAGTTTTTCTCAGCCACATGGCCGCCCTCATAGTATCTTACTTGGAGTGGCCAACTATGGACTGAGCTTTGAAAACAGTGGAACCAAATATATCTCTTTCCTCCCCCCATATTGTCTCAGTATTTTGTCTACAACAATGAAAAAGTTGACTAAGATAGCCCCTCAAAGACCACAGATTTGTGTAAGTAAATATAAATTCCTTCAATATTTTGAGATGTTCTTCTTCCGGTCCTCACTGAAAGAAGTCTTCCTGCAAGTTCACCCATATGAAGAATTTCCCCCCAATGATAAGGTAAATGTAAATCAAAATCACGATTAGATACCACTTGTTCCAGGGCAAACAGCTATTATCAAACAGATAAAAATAATAAATGCTGGCTAGGGTTTAGACTGTTGGTGGGAGCATAAATTAGTACAGCCATTCTGAAAACCAGTATGGAGTTTTCTCAAAAAATTAAAACTTGTACTACCATATTATCCAGTGATTGGACTACTAGCTATAAACACACAGGAAATGAAACTGTCATGTAGAAGAGGCACTTTTATTTCCCGGTTTACTAAAGCATTATTCAAAATATTCAGGAAGTGAGAGCCACCTAGATATCCAGCAAGGAACAAATGGAGAAAAAGAATGTGGCATAAACACATGCTGAAATACCTCTCAGCCACTTAAAAGGCACAAAATCCTGTCAATTGCAGTAACACGGATGGCAAACCTGAAGGATACTAAGTGACATGAAACTGAAGGATACTAAGTGACGTGAAACGCACAGTCTCATTCATATGTGGAACCTTAAAAAGTTAATCTAATAGAAGTCAAAAGTAGAATAGTATAGTAGAACGCTCTTTGAAGTTGGCCCAAAGACTTTTCTGTGTCTGTCAAGATGATGACAGTGTGTCATTTTTCTCTTTATTTTGTTAATATAGTGCATAGATTCCTAAACTTATTTGACTTACTGACCCCTTCTTAGAAAAAAAAAATTACTCAACACCCTCCTTGAAATGTACCTTCTTCAAGGGAATAAACATATCTGCAGTGACAAATTTCCATAACATTATATATCTATATTTTTCTAATAGTTTCTGGGAACTGGTATTGCCCACATTATATTTACTTATAATTAATTCACATAGTTAACATTAATTAATTAATTTTTACATTCCATAATATTTTTATTTTGTGTATGTTATGTGCATTATGTTTGACAGGCAGACTATTTGAAGAGTGATCAGATAGCTGAAGTAATTCCTAGGTGATTATGGAGTTAGTACTTGAACCACAAGAAATTGTGAGGTGTTTTGAATGCTTACAACTAATCTTTTTTGACAACCAATTACAGTGATCACATTTCATAAACCTTTTGAGAGACTCACAAGAACACATGTAAATGTTTTCTTCATTATACTTTCAATTTTGAACAAAAAAACCAAGGCTTCAAGGGCAGATATCTCGAGACTTAGATCTTTATCCACTTCAACTTCTACCTAGTTCAGAGTGTGTAGTTGGTAACATGTGTTCCTATGTTGCAGACCAAAATACAGGATCCAGAGAGAATAAAAGTGTCCTCTTTTATGCTTGCATAAAAATGCACACAACCAGTTCTTGCCAGATCTGACTTATCATTGGCCTCAGAAAGCATGAAGCATTCATGAGGTTTTTTTTTGTTTCCCCCTTAGGAATTGGCTTTATATTTATCATACTTACAATATATTCATGAATTCAAGCTATGAAAGATCTTTGCATTACCTTGAAGGCAAAGTCTTACCTATAATAAGTGTCAAATCTGATTAAATATATGATGGTTTTTCTAATATTTATATAAGTAACAGACTTATTAATTAATTGGCATATCAAGAACAGTTCAATGACAAATTATATAAATTAAATTTTTCTACATGAATTATTTGATTTGAAAAATACATGTAATTTTTAAATCAAAAGAATGAGTCAGAATGAGTCGGGCTGCTGTTGCTTTGCTTTTTCACACAAGCACTCAACATGAGAAAGGATAACTAAATCTAAGGTTTTTCAGTCACCGGGTTCACTCTTTCTTTCCAACTGGCCTTTCCCTGTTTGGAATGTTTCCAAATATTTTCTTTCCTGAGTCTCTCAGAGATACATAACAATTTACACTTGGAAAAGCCTGATCCTCATTTTCGGTTTTTGGACAGGAGAGCTGCTTTTTCCTTGTCTGCTCAGTTCTCCAGGTGTGCTACCTGTCTCCTTGTTTTTCTGACCTGTTCTTTATGCCTGTGCATGGTGCTACAAAGGCACTTAGAGCCCCTGGCTGCCAGCAATTAGCATCTTCATATTCCTCCTCTCTCGTTCCCTCAAGTAAACTTGTCATCAATTTTATTACCATCACCAATTCCTTGACGACTGCATGCGAGATTGCAACTTAATCAAGAACCGCAATTTTGAGCTGTATTTCAGTGAAATGAATACACAGTGGGCGGCTGAGGCTGCAGATCGACAGGGTTTAAAGGCGCTGGTTCACCCAAATGTATCGTTTTTCCAAGTAGCATCAGAAGCCCATTTATGGGAGAAAAATAAATAAGAGACCATAGATTCAAGGTTGAACACTTAGAACTCAGGTATAGAAGAAAGACATGTACTGTAGAATAGGAGAGTTTTGATAAAGACACTGTGCCATAATGTGCAATCCTGGCTAGATAACACCAAGAATAACTTCTTCTAGTGACAAGGTGGGAGGACATTCCCACCCTCCCTTTCAGGTGAGTGTGCTCTCGTGGCTGAGCTGTGAGTAGTAATGATATGCACTGATTCTTCCTGGATTCTTCACAACATGCTCACCTATGCATCCTATTTATTTTTTCCCATTGTGTAGAAGAATGATGGAGACATGGAAGGGGCTTTCTGGATTTTCATTTTTATTTTTTATACTTTTATTGATACACCATAATCATACATCTTAATGAGGTTCAAAGTGTTAGAAATATACATGCACACACTACTTGGTATATTTTCCTCCACATCCCTCTCCACTCCTCTTCCTCCCTATACATGTTAGTGATATTTATAACAATATCACTATTTTAAAATTATTATATAATCACATTGCAATTATACATCTTAGTGAGGTTCAATGTGATTAAAAAAAATGTAAACAAATCTTTCTGTATTCCCTTTCATATCCTGCCCCACTCACCTCTCTTCACAGGTTAGTGAAATTGATAGTAATACCTTGACATATTGCTATAGTACTATCTGAACTCTTCCCTTCTTCAATCCCCCCTCTGCCCCTTCTTAACTCCCTCCCCCAATTCCCTTCCACTACTCTATTCATCTTTCTATACATTATTTAAAGTCTCCTATGTGTTCTATTTTCTCTCTAGTTTCCACATATGAGAAAAAAACACACAGACCCTAGCTTTCTGAGACTGGCTGATCTCATTTAGTGTAATCTTCTAGTTTTATCCATTTTCTTGCAAATGACACAAGTTTGTTTTTCTTTACATCTGAGTAGAAGTCTATTATATTACTGTATTATCTTAATACATCAAGATCACTTTGGAGGTTCCTCAAATATTAGTACTAGAACCATAATACATCCCAATTATTCCACCTCTTGGAATCTTTTCAAAAGAATTAAAGGCATGGCACTATAGTGACACATGTATGCCCATGTTCATAGAAGCACAATTCACAACAGCCTGGATTTTCTTTTGAACCACATGTGCCAGACTGGATATAGGAAGATTTGATACACTGAAAACAAGAAAGAGAACAGACAAGAATCTCTGTCCCCCAAAGAAATCACACATGCGCACACATACACATACACATATACACACACACACACACACACACACACATCTCCTTATCCAAATAAAATGTTTAGATCACAACCCATGTAGCACTCCAGTTTGTTGTTCCAAATGAATTTAAGCATGGTCTAACCCCACCACAAGCCAGTGAGAATTTAGATTTTTTTTTCAGAACTGGGGATTGAACACACAGTCATTCTACCTCGAGCTACACTCCCACAAACAATATGCCTACAGATTTCAGAAGGACAAGAGACAACAAAACAATACACCTATAGATTTCAGAAGATGAAGACACTCCAAACAAGATAAGCTAAGAAATTCACACAAAGGCCCATCATAGCAACAGTGAAAATAGAAAACATAGAACAATCTTGAAATAACTGAGGGCAACATCACCGTGGATAAAGGAGAAACAATTTGAAGAACATTTATCCCATCAGAAAGCACGAAAGCAAGAAGGAATGAAGACAGTACTTCCCAAGGGTTTAAAAAACCAAAACTTCAAGTAAGTGAGGACAGACTGGTGGAAGGAAGTTTGAGTAGAAGATGGGGAGGGGGAAATGAGGCTTGAAGAAGGAAGTAGTCAAATATTGCCACGTCTATATATGAAGATACCACCACCAATCTCACTAACACATGTGGAGAGGGAGAAAGGGTAGGATCCAGAAAGAAATACACCAAGCAATTGTGTTATAGATGAATGTATCACTTTGAATCTCACTTTGATGCATAACTACAATGCACCAATAACTTAAAAAAAGAAAAAAGGAACTTGCAGTACCCAACAAAAATATCCTTCAGCTATAAAGGAGAACTCAAGATGTCTTCCTGTGAAGGAAAACTAATAGAGTTTGTTACCTATAGATCTATTCTAAAATAATGGCCAAAGATACTTTTCTCAACAGAAGGAAAATGATAAAAACAGAATCTTAGAACAGCAAAAAGAATAAAGACGTAGGTGCATACAATGTATCCTCTCTCTCTCTCTCTCTCTCTCTCTCTCTCTCTCTCTCCTCTCTTTTTCTCTCCTTATCTCTTCTAAAAATGTATTGAGCCAAAACTTAATGTTGGTGTATTTAAATGTATGATAATCCACACAATTTTCAAATCAAAAGATTGAAGAAACCAAAACATAGGCAAAAGATATGCATAGAACTGTGAAAAGGATGTAAATAATCTCATGCATATGAAAAGACGTCCAGCTGCACACTTTCTAAAAGAAAGGAAAAGAATAAACTCCCAAGGTTGTGATTTCTCACCTACAATATTAGGAAAAACTCATAAGCCTACTGTGATCCTGTATTGTCAATAATGGGGATGCAGACTCATCACCTGCAAAGAGGGGGGTTAGTATATTAACAAAAGAACCTTCATATGCATTTACTTTATAATACAACAGCCCCATCTTTAAGAATTTATACTTAATATCTTCCAAAATACAAAAGCTGTGCTTAAAGTTAGTAATTATAACATTGATTTTAATTTAAAAATTGGAAAATCTAAATGTGTAGTTGAATAAACTAAATTCATTGGCACAGTAGACTATTATAGAGCAATAAAAAGGAATGGATATGCCAATAAACTGATAATGGTCATACTGAGGATGCATTGTAAAGGGTTAGCGTTTTGGAGAAAAGCTGCTATTACTCAATTTTAATCAATTACAAATATCATATGGGTAAATTAAGGCAAATGGAGGTATCACATTGATTCCTCTAACTGCCAGTTTGTAATCCTGCTGACTTTATCTTGACCTGGGTCATTCATTTCGGTAGCTTAATTACATTTCAACCAGTGGTTTGTAACTTTTTGGAGGGTATTATGAGGACCCCTATAAAATTTTTGTATCATTTTTTCTAGAAAAACACACAACTGAAATATGTTCACCTAAAATGAAAAGCACACGTGAAACCCCACATAGGATTCAGAACATTTAGGGATCTCAGACCACAGAAATTTCTGAATTATCTGCTGAAAACCAAACTCATCTAAAATCTCTTTCTAAAAACCATAATTTATCATGGAATTATCCCCACAGACCCACCTTAACATCTTGTGGCATATATATAAAATAACGGCCCCAAAAGATGGCCATGTACTAGTTCCTAGAAATTATGAGTATGTTATCTTACATGGTAAAGGGGACTTTGTTAACATGATTATTTAGGGCTCTTGAGTGGAGAGATTGTTCTAGATTATCATATAGTGTCAGTATAAACAGAATGGAAAGAGGGAAGCAGAAAGTGCTGAGGACAGATGGATACAGAAGTCAGAAAGTTGTACCTACCCAAATCAGACAGCTTCCAGGAACTGCAGGAATCAGGACCAGTTTCTGCTCAGGAAGATGTTTCTGCCCAGGTGACACTCTGATGTTAGTCCCATAAGAACCATTGGTACTTCAGTCCTTCAGAAGTGTAAGAGAATGAAAATGAACCTGTGTTGTTTACAAGGAGCATGTGAGCTATATATCTTTATGTCAGCAATACGAAACCCACACAATGTTAGGAGGAAGCTCTCAGAATGCCACAGCAAGTCCTTAGTGATGAAGGCTCACCTGAGCTACACGCCTCCCACCACATCCAGGGCCACACACCTTTGCTCTCATTGATCCGGCCTCTCCAAGGCCTTCAGCTCCTGAATACCCTACTGAGCTTTAAGCAGACAATTTCCTCTTAATGCTTCTGACGGGCAGACTTATCCACCAGAAAGGCTTACCTTGCCAAAGCCAGCATCTCATCACTTACCCGGAAAACACCAGTGCAGGCACGGTCTACCAAGCTTAAGACATCCATCCTCACCTCTTCCTTCCCTTTCTTCCTTCCTTTAGTTCATTCAGTTTCATCCCAGCATGTACAAAACTATATTGTCATAATTCATAAATTTCCACGTTACAATATAAGTTCAAAGATTCCTTCAAAGAAGAGCTAGGTGATATTAATTACCTGAAAATTATCTTCAGGAATGAAATTATATTATTTGCAGGAAAGTAGATAAAACTTGAGAACACTATGCTTAGTGAGATCAGTAGATCTCACAAAGTCAAATGTCACATGTTCCCCTTCATACGTGGAAATGGGAAACAGGGATTTCATATAAGTGAGGCAAGAGGCCAGTGGAATAGTAGAAGGGGATTGGGGGAGGGGAGTAGGAAGGAAGAAGAGGATGCTTGAGGAAGGAAATGGTTCAAACAGTGCTATGTCCATGTATGAAGGAATCCCTACCAATCTCAATGGCAGGTACAGGGAACGGGGAGGACAGGAAGGGTGCAGAGGGGACAACCTGTGTTGTCCTGGTGCCTGTGTGGTTGTATTGCTTTGAACCTCACTATGATGCATAATTACAGTGCACTAATAAAAGTCTAAAGGAACCCAGCTATATAAACAACATAAAATAGTTATCTTCAGTACTTCTAATCATGCCTCGACTTATAGGAGGTAACTAATAAATGTGTATTTAAGAAATGGATAAATAAAGTAATAAGAGGCATAGTAGGTAAAGGCTAAGCAAGAACTCATAAGAATTTCAGGGCAAAATTATAAAAATGCCCGTGTAAACAAAATGCCATTGATTTTCTCTTAACAAACTTACTAATTCTAGCTTTTATACTATTTTCAGTTACAAATATCTAGTCAAAAAATATTGGAACCGAGTCTCACTAAGTTGTGGGGTGCCTCACTAGGTAGCTGAGGCTGGCCTCGAACCTGGATCCTCCGGTCTCAGCCTCCCGAATGCTGAGATTACAAGCGTGCGCCACCACGCCCGGCTATTTTTGAAACAGGGTCTCACTAAGTTGTGGAGAGCCCCACTAAGTAGCTGAGGCTGGCCGTGAGCCGGGATCCTCCAGTCTCAGCCTCTCAAATACTGGGATTACAAGCATGTGCCACCATGCCCGGCTCCCCCAGTCCTATTTTTTATTCTTTATTTTGAAACAGGGTCTAAGTTGCAGAGGGCCTCGCTAAGTTGCTGAGGCTGGCCCAGAACCTGTGATCCTCCTGTCTCAGCCTCCCAAGTACTGGGATTACAAGTATGAGCTGCCATGCCCGACTCCCAAAAGCTTCCTGATCTGAGACTGTGCCTCATCCTAAGAAGAGAAGCCACCTGAACTACTCCCAGAA
>PVLC010008062.1:0-19634 GCA_004027655.1 Graphiurus murinus
GGCTGAGACCGGAGGATCCGGGTTCGCGGCCAGCCTCAGCTACCTAGTGAGGCACTCTGCAACTAAGTGAGACTCGGTTTCAAAATAAAGAATAAAAAAATATATAGGACTGGGGGTGTAGCTCAGAGGTAGAATGCCCCTGAGTTCAATCCCTAGTACCGCAAAAAAAAAAAAAAAAAAAAAAAAAAAGAAAACAGACTATAGGAATGCAAGTCTAGAAGCAGGGCCACAAGACATTAGATTACTGTAATTATGTAAGAGAGAGATGATGATGATGCCTTAGATCAGGAACAGTACGAATGGTGAAAGTGATTCCAATTCTATGTACACTCTAAAGTAGAGCCAATGAATTAAATGCAGTACATACGGGGAAAAAGAAAAAGAGAGTCGAATGGCACCAAGCGCCTAAGCACTGAACTACTTTCCTGATACAGATGTTGCTCCTTATGCTAGTCTTCCTTCTTCCTGCCTAGAATAGTGACAAGGGGCTGGAGATGAAGCAGATATTTGGTGATCCACAGAGGTAAGCAGGAGGACAAATGCTAATATATGAAGGATATCAGAGTGGAAAGATAGAAATAGCGGGCTCCTATGGCACTGCCAGACTGCAGACTGTCAAGCTCCAGATTTTTATGTGAGAAAAATAAGAAGCCCAATGATTTAAGTCCACACCTCCTGCGATTTGTACTAAAATGCATTCCTAACTGATATAAATGGTTAATTTTTATACTGTTTTGTCTTAATCATTTTAACTATTTTTAAGTGTATAATTCAGTGGGATTAAATACATTCACCCTCACCACTTTCCATTTCCAGAACTTTTTAATCAACCCAAATACAAAGTCTGTACCCATTAAATAATAACTCCCAATGTACCACTACCCCATCTCTAGTAACATGTATTACATTTAGTGTCTCACAGAATTTGCCTATTCTAGGTACCTCATCTGAATGAAATCATAAACTGTACTTTGTGTCTAGCTTATTTCACTCAGTGTAATGTTTTCAAAGCTCTTCTATGTCGTAGCATGTATCAGAATTTCACTCTTTTGGAGGATTAATAATATTCCATTGTTCCTACAAACCAAGTTTTTTATCCATTCATCTGCTGATGGACACATCCACCTTTTGGCTGTTGTGACTAGTACTGCTATGAACACTGGTGTACATGCATCTGTTTGAGACCCTGCTTTCAAGTCTTTGGATATAGTCTTAGGAGTAAAACTGCTACGTCATATGGTAATTCTATGATTAACTTCTTTTTTTTTTTTTTTTTTTAGTACTGGGGGTTGAACCAGGGGCATTCTATCTCCGAGCTACATCTCTAGCCCTACTTTTAATTCTTTATTTTAAAATAGGGTCTCACGAAGTTGCAGAGGACCTCACTAAGCAGCTGAGGCTGGCTGCAAACCTGCCATTCTCCTGTCTCAGCCTCTCAGGTACTGGGATTACAAGGGTCCACCACCATGCCTGGCTGTACTTAACTTTTTAGGAACTAACAAACAGTAGCTGCACCATTTTACATTCCAATTGGCAAAGCTCAAAGGGTCCACATTTCTCTACATCCTTACAAACACCTGTCATTTTCTGTTTTTTTTTTTTAATTTTGTTTTTTGATAATAGTCATCATAATGGGTGTGAAGTGGTTTTTCATTGTGGCTTTTAATTGCATTTTTCTAGCGACTCATGATGTTGAGCTGCTAAAAATCCTTTAACAGCTATTCCTTGTATCAGAATAAAGTTCAAAATCCACAACAGCCATGGTCTACTAACATACTAACACCGAGATATCTAATGACTTCCTGCATACCCAGCGACCAGACATGGAGTAAGCGACTCCAGAACTCCACATCCTAAACAGGTGGTGTATCCTCACACCTTCGACAGTGACCAGAATGCGTGGTACGACCAGCCTAAGCCCGCACAGGGCCACCTCAACTCACCTCTCCCTCCAGAGCCGGAGCAGTGATCAACTGCACTGTAGAGCTTGAATCAAAACTGCCGCAAAAGCAGCTTCTTGATGGAAGGAAAGAAAAGCAAAGCAGCAAAAAAGTGAACAGAGCAACAAAAGCAGCTGATCAGAACCCAGAAAACCAACCAGGGAGAACAAAGGAGCCGGCTCACGGGTTTGCCAGTAACATGTGCCAAGGAGTAGTGACCACCATTTTGCCAGCCGCCCAGAGCAGGGTCTATTAGCACCAAGACCGTCAACGACCTCCTGCGCGCACCCAGCAGCCAGATGTGGAGTAAACAACTACGGAACTCCACACCCTAACCAGGCGGCATATCCCCACAGGATCAATAGTGATCAAGAACACCTGGGACAACCAGCCTAAGCCTGCGGCGAGGACACCCCAGCTCACCTCTCCCACCAGGGTCAGAGCAGGAGGGATCTGTAAGTTAAAATTGCACTCCCGGGTTGTGGGGGCCCCTATACAAAGGACAGACTCAGTCACCGGCCCTTCTAGCGATTGGATAGGAGCAGAAGTGCAGGAGGGACCCAGTGCACACAAGGCATAAAGACCTTCCAGGCACCCTCAAAAATGTCCAACATTTAGACTACACTCCTGCCACCAGCAAAGGCAGCGAGAGAGAGACACAGACAGGCCCTTGTGGAGAGCTCAGAGACACAAGCTTGCAGTGGAAGAGGCACCAGCAGAACTCCCTACCTGCACTCACAGACAGAGCAAATAAGAATGCCAGAGACATGCTCAAAAATCTGATATAGTGAGAAGATATTTAAAAGATGAAAATATCTGCGCAGATCCAAAAGGACTGCAGAGGCCAACACAGCGTTGTACTTACAAACTTGCAGGGTTTTTGTTTTTGTTTCTTGTCGTTGTTTTTTGGGTTTGGGGTTTTGTTGTTGTTGTTGTTTGTTTGTTTGTTTTTACTGTTTTCATTTTGTATTGCTTTGATTTATCTATGTTTGTTTGGATGATTGGTTGCTTTGTTATTTTTTGCTCAGTTTGTTGGCTCTTTTCCTTATCCCTTTTACAAGCTTCCCTCCCTCTCTCCCATCTATATTCTTCTCAACACTTTTTTTTCTTTTTTCTTTTTCCTTTTTTCCCTGTCATATCAAGACCATCTCATACTACCACACCTAAAACTCTACATTGACTACCAGAATCCCCCGACATATCCACTATCTCTAATCTTTACCATATATCACCTCAACACACTCAACCTCTTATTCCACTGGACCATACCCTCTACTTTACCCTATTCTTTCATTCATCATTGTGACTTCTCACCCAACCTCTACCACTGAACACAACCTGTCCCTGTATATACCAGCAGACATCTCTAAACCCCGACTACAGACACTGTACCAGAGAGGTGAACCACCAGAAAGTACTGCCAAAGTGTAAGGATAAACTCACCTCTACTGATAGAAGGAATAGCTCAACACATCCCACATCGAAGCCTAAAAACACAGAGACCACAAACTGCCTTACTCACATTTCTGAGACAAATCCCTATAACAGAAGCAACAAACACACCCCAGAAGTCAACCTCTGAGACGCACCAAAGGCACCACTAGAGTGGGCAGAAGAAACCCTAGAGTAATTACAACTCAGTACAACACACTATTCACAGAGAGAAAATAAAAATAAGAAATCTATAATTGAGAGAAAGCTTGCAAGAGCATCAAAGATACAAATTTAAGAACAGGGAAAACATGGGAAGGAAAAATAGCAAAGAAACAATGAGCCACCACAACCCCACAATAACAGAACTCAACAACACTGAATGGCAGAGACTACCAGAAGAACAATTCAGATCTTTAATAGTGGAAACAATACAAAACTTCCAGAAAGAATGCAGAGAGAACTGTAAAGAAATAAAGGAATAAATAAAGAATCTGACACCCTGAACAGGAATCAAAGAGAAGCCTTGAAAGAAATGAAGGATGTGAAAGATGCAATAATTGAAGTGAAGGCATCCATACAAACTATAACCAGTATATTATACCATATGGAAAATAGAATATCACTCTTAGAAGACAACCATTCCACCTCCGAGCTACACCCCCAGCCCTATTTTTATTCTTTATTTTGAAACGGTCTCACTAAGTTGCAGAGGGCCTCACTAGGTAGCTGAGGCTGGCCGTGAATCCGGATCCTCCGGTCTCAGCCTCCCAAATGCTGGGATTACAAGCGTGCGCCACCGCGCCCGGTCTAGAAGACAACCGTTCCAAAATGAATCCATAGTACATAAGTTAGAAAAAAAAATCGACAGTTTGAAATGGACAGCAACAAGATCTGGGCCAATTTTAAAAGAGCTAACCTAAGAATAATAGGCATAGAAGAGGGATTAGAAGTTGAAACTAATAAAATAAACAATCTTTTCAACGAAGTAATAACAGAGAATTTTCCAAACATAGAAATAGTTGACATACAGGTACAGAAACATATAGAACTCCCTTGAGACAAGAGCAAAGAAGAGGTTCACCACTCAACATAATAATCAAGTTGACTAACGTAGAGGCTAAGAAGAGAATTCTAAAGGCAACAAAAGTAAAAGACCAAGTGATATTAGAGGCAAACCTATTAGAATCACTCCAGACCTCCCAGACCAAGTCATGAAAGCCAAGAGGGGCTGGAATGTCATATTCCAAACACTGAAAGAAAATAACTTGCAGCCAAGATTCTTCTACCCAGCAAAACTCTCTCTCAAAATTGACGGGGAAAAAAAACCTTCCACGACAAACAGAAACTGAAAGAATATATGTTTTCCAAACCAGCACTAGAGAAAATACTCAAAGAGATTAACTACAAAGAAGAACTAACAAGTAAACATCAGAACCAGAGAAACAATAATTTCCAGGAAGCAAACAACTAAGAAAAGAACAAACACTACTGAAAACAGAAGTCAAAACTGAAAATGTTAGGAATTAAAAATCATCTCTCAATAATCACACTGAATATAAATGTTCTCAACTTCCCAATAAAAAGACAAAATAGATTAAAACCCAGAATCCATCTATATGATGCCTGCAAGAAACACACCTTACAAGCAAAGATTCCCACAAACTAAAAGTGAAGGGCTGGAATAAGGTAATCCATGCCAATGGAACTCGAAGACAAGCAGGAGTAGCAACCATGATATCAGATAAATTAAACTTCATACCTAAGCTTATCAGAAGAGACAAAGCAGGTCATTTTTTACTAGTAAAAGGAACAATCCAGCAAGCGGAAATAACAATTATCAACATCTATGCCCCAAACATAGGTGTAGCCACTTTCATAATACAAACTCTGCATGATATAAAGACACACATAGATCCCAATACACTAATATTGGGAGACTTTCCTCTCATATCACTAGACTGGTCTTCTAAACAAAAGATCGGTAAAGATGCCTCAGACCTAAAGAATACCATAAACCAAATGGACCTATTAGACACATAGAGACTCTTTCACCCAACTACAGCTGAATTCACATTTTTCTCAGCTGCCCATGGAATCTTCTCCAAAATAGACCACATTCTGGGCCACAAAGTGAGCACTAGCAAATTAAAAAATGTAACATAATTCCCCCCATCTTTTCAGACCACAATGGAATGAAACTAGAAATCAACTCTAAGAAGCCCCAGAGTAACCATGTAAACACATGGAGACTGAACACCACACTGCTGAAAGAGGACTGGGTCATAGAAGAAGTAAGGGGAGAACTTAAAAAATTCCTAGAAACCAATTAAAACAGAGATACAACATATCAAAACCTCTAGGACACTTTGTTTTTTGTTTTGTTTTGTTTTGTTTTAGGTACCGGGGATTGAACTCAGGGGCATTCTACCTCGGAGATATACCCCCAGCCCTATTTTGTATTCTTTTTATTTTGAAACTGAGTCTCACTAAGTTGCAGAGTGCCTCACTCGGTAGCTGAGGCTGGCCGAGAACCCGGATCCTCCGGTCTCAGCCTCCCGAATGCTGGGATTACAAGCGTGCGCCACCACGCCCGGCAAAACCTCTAGGACACTTTGAAGGCAGTACTAAGAGGAAAATTTATAGCACTGAGTGCTCACATAAGAAGAACAGAAAAATCACCAAATAAATAACCTAATGACAATACTCAAAACACTTGAAAAACAAGAACAGTCTAACCCCAAAGCTAGTAGAAGACAGGAAATTATGAAAATCAGAGCAGAAATTAATGAAGTAGAAAATTAAAAAAAAAAAAAAATACAGAAAATCAACAAAACCAAAAGCTGGTTTCTTGAAAAAATAAAGATAGATAAACCACTGGCCAACCTAACCAAAAGAAAGTGAGAATCAACCCAAATTCCCCAAATAAGAGATCAAAAAGGTGATATTACCACCAGTATGGAAATATGGAGGATCGTCAGAAACTATTTTGAAAAACTATACTCCAACAAAATGGAAAACCTAGAAGAAATTGAGAAATTTCTAGACACGTATACCCTTCCTAAATTGAGTCAAGAAGATATAGCAAACTTAAATCGACCAATAACAATCAAACAGATAGAAACAGCAATAAAGGGTTTACCATCAAACAAAAGCCCAGGGCCAGATGGTTTTCCAAGTGAATTTTATAAAACATTTACAGAAGAGCTAATCCCAATACTCCTCAAACTATTCTGTGAAATACAAAGAAACAGGACCCTCCCAAACACATTCTATGAAGCCAACATCACATCAATACCAAAGCCAAATAAAGACAGCTCAAGAAAAGAAAACTATAAGCCCATATCACTGATGAACTTAGATGCAAAACTGCTAAACAAAATACTAGCAATGTGCACTCAAAACCACAACAAGAAAATAATACACCACGACCAAGTCAGGTTCATGCCAGGGATGCAAGGCTGGTTCAACATATGAAAAACAATCCATGTAATTCACCACATAAACAGAATCAAAGACAAAAATCACATGATCATCTCAATTGATGCTAAAAAAAAGCATTTGACAAGATCCAACACCCATTCATGCTAAAAGCACTGCAGAGAATCAGAATAGAAAGAACATACCTCAACATCATAGAGGCAATATACAATAGGACCACAGTCAACATCATATTAAATGGAGAAAAACTGCAAGAGTTCCAACTAAAAACATGAACGAGACAAGGATGTCCATTATCACCTCTTCTGTTCAATATAGTACTTGAGACTCTAGCCAGAGCAATAAGGCAAGAGAAGGAAATCAAAGGGGTAAAAATAGGGAAAGAAGAACTAAAACTATTCTTTTTTGCAGATGACATGATACTATACTTAGAAGACCCAACAAACTCAACCAAAACACTTAGAGAACTGATCAACAAATTCAGCAAAGTGTCTGAATACAAAATCAATCTTAAAAAATCAGAAGCTTTCCTATATGCCAACCATAAATCCACTGAAAAAGAAATCCAGAAAATAATTCCACTCACAAGAGCACCCCCAAAAATAAAATACTTATGGATAAACCTAACTAAAGAGGTAAAAGACCTCTATAAGGAAAACTACAAAAAGGTGAAAAAAGAAGTTGATGAAGACTTTAGAAGATGGAAAGATCTTCCATGCTTTTGGATAGGCAGAATAAATATCATCAAAATGGTCATCCTCCCAAAAGTGATCTACATATTCAATGCAATACCCATGAAATTACCAAGGTCACTCCTCAGAGACATAGAAAAATCAGTCCTTAAATTCATTTGGAATAGCAAAAAGCCCAGAATAGCCAAAGTTGTCCTTAGCAACAAGAACCATGCAGGAGGTATCACAATACCTGACTTCAAACTCTACTACAAAGCCACAGTAATAAAAACAGCATGGTATTGGCACAAAAACAGACACATAGACCAATGGAGCAAAATATAAGATTCAGAAACAGACCCACATGCTTCCAGTCAATTGATTTTTGACAAAGGAGCTAAAAATATACACTGGAAAAAAAGATAGCCTCTTTAACAAATGGTGTTGGCAAAACTAGTTAACCATATTCAGGAAAATGGAAATAAATCCCATTTCCTCACCCTGCACAAGAGTCAACTCAAGGAGGATCAAAGACCTGGAAATCAGGCCAGAGACCTTGCAGCTACTTGAAGAGGGTAAGCCCAACATTTCAACACATAGGCACAGGTAAAAATTTTCTCAACAAGACCTCAAAAGCACAAGCAACTCAAAAGAAGATCAATACATGGGATTGTATTAAACTGAACAGCTTCTGTGCAGCAAAGGAAACTATCAAGAACCTCAACAACAGAGAGCCCACAGAGTGGGAGAAAATTTTTGCCAGCTACTCCTCTGATAGAGGACTAATATCTAGGATATCAGAGAACTCAAGAAACTCACAGCTAAGAAAACAAATAACCCAATCAAAAACGGGCAAAGGATCTAAATAGACACTTCACAAAAGAAGAAATACATTAGCAATCAGAGAGATGCAAATCAAAACTACCTTGAGATTTCACCTAACCCCAATCAGAATGGCAATCATCAGGAATACAAACAACAACAAATGCTGGCGAGGATGTGGAGAAGTAGGAACTCTAATACATTGCTGGTGGGATTGCAAATTAGTGCGGCCACTTTGGAAAATAGTATGGAGGATCCTCAGACAAATGGGAATGAACCTACCATATGATCCAGCAATACCACTTCTGGGTATCCAAAGGAATGGAAACCAAACTATCAGACCAATGCATGTATATCTATGTTTATAGCTGAACAATTTACAATTGCCAAACTATGGAACCAGCCAAGATGTCCATCAACAGATGAATGGATTACAAAACTATGGGATATGCACACAATGGAATTTTACTCAGCCATAAAGAAGAACAAAATCATGTTATTTGCAGGGAAATGGATGGAACTGGAAAACATTATGTTGAGATTAGTCAGTCACAAAAAGTAAAAAATCCGGGCGTGGTGGCGCATGCTTGTAATCCCAGCATTTGTGAGGTTGAGATTGGAGGATCCGGGTTCGAGGCCAGCCTCAGCAACCTAGTGAGGCACTCCGCAACTTTTTCTTTCCAAATATTCCAATCCCAAAACTTAAGTTGTAAAGCCAGCAAGACAAATCAAGTAGATTTGTAGTAAACACTATGTTAAACACTTAGAATTAGTAATCACTTTGCAAATGTTAAGACCATATGAAGGTGCTTTCAGTCAAATCAAGTTTTATAGTATTTTCCAGGATGAGTAAGTGTGGTGGTGGGAAAGATACTGGACTAGGAGTCATAACTTCTAGTTTTGACTAGCTATATGGCCCCAGGGAACTTTTAATGAAAGAAATAAGTCTATTCACTTCTAAAATCCTTTTCACCCAAATGAGTTTATAAGTGAACAAGTACAAAATAAATATACATTTTTATTACTGAAAAAAAAATCCACAACAGTATCGACTGGGCCCTAAGCGAGCTGCCCTCAGTTTACCACCAAGCCCATCTTGCACGTTCCACCCTGGCTCACTGCCCCTCTCAGTTCTGGCATCCACAGCGCTAATTCTCCGCTCAAGGTCTCTGCACATGTCCCTCTTCTTCCTGCACTTCTTTCCCTCCTCTTTACCTAGTTACCTCCTATCTTCCTCAGATCTCAGCTTAGAGATCTTTTCCTCAAGGAGGACCTCTCAAAGAATCCCAAACTTCTATATACCACTTATCACATGGTAAGGGAAAAGATAAAATTATCTATGTGATTGCTAATTATCTGTCTTCTCTTCTAAAATATAAGCTTCTAAATGGCAGACAATTTTCTGTCTTATTGTCTAGAACACTGTAGGTTTTCAATAAATATGTGTTCAATGAATGCATGAATGAAGTTTCTTTCCCATTGTGAAAAATTTGGTTTTTTAATTTCTAGGCACAAAACAGTATTTCAAAATTTCAAATTTTGCAATGTAAATCATCTAAGACATTATATGCCCTTATTTTTATATTCATTTATCTGATTCAAAATTATATCTTTGTAGAAAATCTATACATATACTATTCTCTAGAAACACATCAGAAACATATATGTGCTTTATATTTAGTAAGGAGTGACAGAATTATTTCAATTTTACTCATTTTCACTCCATCAAAATGGTACGGATTTTCCAGGCTGAAACAATTCATTTCCCGCTCATTTACACACTTATCTGTAAAGGCAGCATGAAGTATGCCATAGGAATCATCTTCCTTCGAAGCCTATTACACATGCTTTGTAATTTACGGGAAATTGAAATCATCAGTAATCATTTCGTCCTATTCTCTTGTCAGGCTAACGTCCTTTTTTAGAGCTTTCTTTTCATATTTTGCCAACACATTTTTAAAGTCATTTTTCCACTTCTTTTAAAATGAAAATGTGCTTACAAAGTTCAAATCTTTAAAATAGTACATTCCTAGATGCCACCTTGGAAAAAAAAGAATAGAGCAATTTCAAAGCAGAATTTCTTTTTTGCCCAATTCAGACATTTATCTCTCCCTAGAGATATGTAAATAAGAAATGAGGTCCATACATAAAAAGAAAACACTGCACTATGATGTTTACCTAAAAACCACTCTATAATTCAAATAGTGTTAAGGGTCATTGTCAACATGTTTAGGCCAGGAGCACAATCTACCTTTATATTGTTATAACTTGATGGAAGGAATAAAAGTTTGATACCAAATTCCTCTAAAGAGAAAAGAGTAAAAAGATGAGCAATAAATCCATAAGAAAGTGGATACAGCCAGGCAGATATTATAGAACAGGTACCAGGAAAATCAATAATATCAGAAAGGGACAACAGAACCCATGGGTAAAGGGGACTTATAAATTCTAAGGATTTAAGATCTCTGAGGAAGACTTTCATTGGATTGGCATGTTCTTCCCAAAAGCTAGTTTCTCCATTTAAGAAAGTGAAGTCTAGTTTCTTTACCAGAAGTTCATAATATTTTTTTAAAGAAAGCTACGCTCTCACTCCTTTTGATGCTCAGTTCCATAAATGTGCCTGGTACTTCAACAACAGCCATAAAACATTCCTGGGCATTCGAACGAGCTAGAGCTATCAAAGTTGGTAAGATAAAGCATGATGCTAAGAGAGTTGTCACAAACCTCAGATCTCTACCTGTCTCTTTATAAAGCTCTATCACCCCGAAGTAGCTATTATAGTGAAATGGATAATGAATACAGAATATATAGAATGCTGTGCTGGCACAGAAGTAGCACTCAATTAATATTAGCTACCCCTCTTTGTTCACATGGGATTGCCCAAAGTCTTAGGAAATGCCATGTCTCCAAACTCCAGAGCAGGTTATCAGAACTATCTGATGCCAAACAGGTTGGCTCAGTATTTCTGCATCCTATTTGAGAATCAGAAAGGAAGCAAGATTTCAGTAGGTCCTAACGGGTTCTGTCAGAGTAAAGGAGGGAAAACAATCCAAAATGACTGCTATCAGGAAAGGAAAAGAAATCTTAATGGTAATGACTAGGCTTCTGCAAAATGAACTTTCCTGAACCTTCCCAGGGGCAGCTGATACTGGAAATGGCACCACTGTCCTGCTGCCAATAGTTGTCTTCACGTGCTGTTCCCAATCTCTCTCTTCCTCTTTGCACCTCCTCCATTCAGACTTTTCTTCCACCTCTCCTCTACAACTGCTTCTCAAGAGCATTCAGGATTTCTTATTGCCAAACCCACAAAGATCACAGGATTCCCCAATTAGCACCCTCCACCGGCTCCCCTTCTCACTCACCCAAATGCTATGCAATCTAGCCCCAGTTCCTATCGGACCCTGTCTCATGCTACTTTCCTTTTTCCTTTTTTTTTTTTTTTTTAAACGGTACTGAGGCTTGAACCCAGAGGCATTCTACCTACAAGCTATACCTCCAACCTTATTTTTTATTCTTTATTTTTGAAATAGGGTCTCACTAAGTTGCAGAAGGCCTCACTAAGTAACTGAGGCTGGCCACAAATCTACAATCCTGTCTCAACCTTCTGAGTACTGGGATTACAAGCACGCGCCACCACGCCTGGCTGCTTTCCTCTCCAGCCCTTGTGGCCACCTTGTCATTCCAAGAGCAGACTGGGCATGTCCCTATGGTCAGGGCTAGCTGCTATTCCCTCAACCCAGGACACTCTGGCTTGTTTCCTAATCTTCTTATGGCCTTTAGTCAGATGTCACCTTTATAACTATCATATACAAATTAATGATTACTTTGAGCCAGGCCTGGTAGTGCACACCTGTAATCCTAATATGTGGGAGGCTGAAACAGGAGGATCCACCATTCAAAGCCAGTTTCAGCAACTTAGCAAGTTCCTCAGCAACTTAGTGAGACCGTGTTTCAAGATGAAAAATAAAATAGGGCTGAAGGTATAGCTCAGAAGTAGAATGCCCCTGGGTTCAATCCCTACTACCACATAACAAATTAATAAATAAATTAATTAATTATACATAAAGCAAAAAGATTTTCATTTAGTATTTAATTTAAAGTTTGTTGATTAGACAGTATAGAAAATTGAACCATATGCAATATTTGGTACTGGAGATTGAACACAGGGACATTCTACTTCCAAGCTACCCCCCCCCTTTTTTTAAATTTTGATACAGAGTCTCACTAAGTTACTGAGGGTCTTGCCAAGTTATTGAGGCTGGCATCAAACCTGTGATTCTTCTGTCTCAGCCTCCCACATGCTGGAATTACAGAAGTGCATCACTATGGCCAGATCCAAATGCAATTTTTAAATTTTTATTTTTACAACAAAATAAATGTAGGATGTATGTCACACTTTTGGTTGTGCTTCATTCTGGTTGCATCTATGATACACATAAAACTGTTTCACATGATACAAAAGAATTTTTTGCTTTTCTAAGCCCAAATGTCTTCTAAAGAAGGTTAACTGAGTGTTCTTATTTTCTGAGATATTTGAGGTCTGGACACATAAACACCACTGGACTCTCTAAATTCCTCAAGAGTCATATCCCAAGCCACTAGAAGGCAAATTATGGAGAACAAGTGCCAAGTAAATGTTTGATGAGTGAATGAAGTCAATATGTGGTTTAGAACAGTTCCCTTGATTAGGTAAAATTTTCACAGTAGCATGGAATTTTTTATAAAATTTTTATGTATTTGAGTTGAGAAATAGAGATGGCGAACTATTCTGCCTAATGAACAGATAACTTGACTATTCAAGGCAAAATTCTGGAGAAGCAGGCAACAGGCAATAGTGGGCACTAAAAGAAGTATACAGATGGCAGCCTCTCACTCCCTCACCCCATGCCCTCCTTGGCCAGATAACTCCTTTCAATATTTACCCTTCTCCATCTCCACGTTAAGGGTAAAGGTGTAAGCTTTCCATTAAATGTTCTCAAAACTGCCAGGCATGGTGGCACACGCTTGTAATCCCAGCATTTGGGAGGCTGAGACCGGAGAATCTGGGTTCGCAGCCAGCCTCAGCTACCTAGGGAAGCACTCCGCAACTTAGTGAGACCCTGTTTCAAAATAAAGAATAAAAAATAGGGCAGGGGGTATAGCTTGGAGGTAGAATGCCCCCGAGTTCAACCCCAGTACCACAAAAAAAAGAAAGTTCTCAAAACTGTGTGTCTCTTTTTCATAGCATTAGCTAAATGCAATTCTAAACAGATAACACATTTCTGCAGTTTTCCAAGATGACATGCAACAACCATTGTTATATCTTCAACAAATTTTATGAAATTTTACATGGGACATACCTACCCTTAAAGAGCTTCTTGCTTCAATACATACATTTAAATTTTCTAAATAATCTTATCTAAAAGATTTATACCTTTTAGCTAATTAAATGGAGGTTACAATGGAGAAAAATAAGTATACCAATGTGTCATTTTTTCTTATAACAAAAGATGGTATATTTTGATGAAAATACATTCTTGATCATACTAATAAAAGAAAACATATGATATTGAACTTTTTCAGTTTCTAAGAAGGTGAATCTCAGAGTAAAATCCTTGGACAAACATAAATTAAGATTTATGGTTAGCATGATATATGAGCTACATGATTTGCCATAAAATGTAGGCAAAGGAGTCAGTCACACGTCATATTTTTCAGTGAAAAGCAATCTCACAACTATTAAGAGATTCATGATGTATTTGTCACATGAGTGCTATAGAAAGCTCCACAAATCCAGTGAGAGTTTTGTCCTCAGATCAAGAGGAACAAACTACACAATGTCTAATTCAACGCTTTTCAGAAGGATGAACTTTTCCAATTAAAGATAAATAAACTGAAATGCCAGATACTTTAAATCAAACACTTAACTAACATGTTGCCACTTAAATTGCATAGATAAACATTCTGGCCTAAATTCAAGGGAAGCATGAATGTAAATGTATGTCATAATAAATGGGCTCTCCTAGAATGCGTAGATGAAAGATCCTCCTACTTCTTAGAAAGTAAATATATGACCCTAAAAGAGTATGGTTTTATGACTCTAGAAAGTTTGCTTGACCAGGCTATGTTAAGAATGTGGGCTATACGTGTAAAATGAAGAAGTGGTGCTATTTGTGATCTGAAAATGACTGATATGTCATAAATGTCTATGTAACCCTGTTATACTCAAGAAATGTATTAAAAAAATCCGTGCTGAAAAATAAAAAAAAATAATAAATGGGCTCTATTTGGAGAATGGCTTTAAGGTATACATTTACTTCCCAGGTTATTACACGCATGCGTGAGAAAACACACACACACACACACACACACACACACACACAATGATTTTGTTAGAATATGTCTTGCATGTTGTTGAAAGTTACCACACACTTAACTACACGTTTTTAGTTTCAACCACTGCATGTTCCTTACACATATTTCAAAAGCCCCCAAATACTAAATTATCCAGCATCCACAACCTTGGGGTATTCCCCAGACTTTAAGGCTTAAAAAATAAATAAATATGTCATCCCCAGGAATAGTAGACTTCCAGAACCTTGGCTGTCCTGAAAGCAGCCAGCAAGGTACATTAAGCTCCACTCTTGCTGTTGTAGCTGAGCCTGCCAAGTCTACCAGTGGGCCAAATTAAGGCTGGTAAAGTTACACACACTTCTTTTCAAATGGATTAGTCAGTTCCAAAGCATATTCATCTTGGAATCTGAGTAACATCAAAGCTTTGGGCAATGATATGGAATAGAAACAAAGAGTTCAAAAATAATGTTGCTACATTTCCCTCAACTACCCCCAAACTGGAAACCTTTATTTAGGTACTGCCTTTTTATTTAATGAGTGACCTAAAGTCTTTTCTCCAAGATAAAAACACAATCTGCTGGGTTAGCCATTCTCCTGGAAGAGACTATTGCTCCTCAAGGTTCTGTTTCTTTGCCTCACTGGTTAAAACATAAATAACTGGGCCATGCCAGTGTTTGTTGCTGCTGTTCAATACCAGCAAAACTGGAGAGGAAAGGCATATAAATAAAGACAATTACATTACTTGAATATCACCTATTACTGGAGGTTCTCATTATTCCAGGACAATAGTTATCTGAAAATGGATCTTTAAAGTGAAGTCACTTAAAATAGAAAGCAAAACTTCACAGTGAATGTGGGGAAAGGAGTTAATTAAATCAAAAATTGAGATGAACATGTATTTCATCTTCTATTTAACAAAATTTAGGTAATAAATGCAACAATGTGCTAACCAAACTAGTAATAGTAGTAATGAATGGTTATTAGATACATTTCGGTATAGTTTTTCTAAGATTTCTCAACTTTTCTAGCACAATTATAGTGAGGGGTATTCCTTCAAAAATACATAGACATCACCAATACTCTTCATTTTTTAAATAGATCCTTTTCTCAAACTGCCTACCATGCCATCATTTTGGAGGATTTTCCTCTTTTTCAGTTGTTCACTGGTCTAACACTACCAGAATTTCATTTGCCACTGGTTTTGCACACGAGTCTCACAGTTGTGCGATCTCACTTTTCCTGATTTCATGAAATCTTTATTTCCTGGAATTTTGCAAAATTTGCCATTTGATTTTACAATTGAGTACACTGATTTTTATATCTTCTCAACAATGAGTGGAACACTATAACTAATGGGATGCGAAGGGATAGTATTCATCAGAGATGAATGTTTGAGTAAGAACTAATTTTATACGTGGATAGTTTATTAGTGAACATTTTTATTTTTCAATGACTTCTGCCTCCCTGTGTAACCTTGGAGATTGCAAGGCATGAGACAATGAATATTCAGATAGCAAGAGTACCAGCATATGAAACACCACAGACATCACAGAAATGCTTCTGATTTTTTGAACCAGAGAAGTTTCTCCGGGAATTAAAAGCACATCCCAACATTCTACATTTCAATATTGCCTGTCTACATGTCCTGTGTTCATAGTACGAATAGACTGAATAAAATGATACCTAGTATGCATCTCACTCTTTGATAATAGAAACTATTTTGATTTGACATCATTCACCCTATCAGCAAAATTTAAATTCTGACTTACTAATTTAAGTATCCAAATGTGTATCTGGCAACTGCTAGAATCCAGACCTACTGAAATGCTTTTAGAAAATTAAAAGGCATATAGCACATGGAAATTACCTTGTTCTATAAGGTGGGCAAACAGTTGGAGGGAGGGAGAAAGAGAAGGGATTTAATCTTCCTACAGTAAAAGTTATTACTTCAGAAACCTGAAGTCCAGAATAAAACAATTTTATCTTTGAAGCCACACATACACACACACACACACACACACACACACACACACACACACACACAAAGATAATGCCACAGGATGATACAGAGAGATGGAAAAGATAGTGTCACATTTTTTTTTAAGACCTTTAGAGCCAGGGAGACCTGAGCTTCAATCCCAGTTGTGATGTTCTAGCCATGTGATTCTAAGTTCATTATGCTCTCCAAGCCTCAGTTTCCTCATTTGAGAAAGACACAAATAGTTGGACAATAATACCTACCTCTAGGCTGTGTAAAATGAAAATAATAAAACCTACCATCAAGAGTCATTTCAAGAACTGAAAACAAGAACTTATATAAAAGCAGTTAGTGCTATAGGTATCTATATCCCACAGATAATGCCATTTCAAAACTAAGACATCAACAATTTGTAGTAAAAAAAGACAAGTCCCAAACATTCAACAGTTAAGATGTGAGTCAGACTCCTTCAGACCCAGATTCTGTAAGATATATTTTAAAACATATTATGACAGCAATAAAATATATCCCCAAGGTCTCATCCAAAAATGCCATATCTGTTGGCCATGTTTTCTCTAGGTGACAACATAAATGACAAACTGATATAATCAATGATGTAATAGTCAAATAATGAGCACTGTTCAATGACAATGTTCAGGATAATCTCAGCCGATCAAGTAACTGAAAAGTTTACAAGCCTATCGTCTTTCCAGGTATGATGTGAACAATAGCAATAAGCACCATCTGGGACATGTTTTCTGTTTCAATTAAACCTACTACTTTTTCTTAGGTTGCTTTCTTTCCAGATTTAGGGCATATACGTAGGTTTTATACTTAAAGGTAAGCCTCAAGACCTCTGTTTTCAATAGCTACAAGGAAAAAAAGAAAACAGCCATGCCTTGTTCATAGCAAGAATCAACAGAGCTGTTCTTCATATGGTGGTGGCAGCACAGATAGTGGTGCCAACAGAAACAACGAAATTAGAAGGTAAGAATTAGGACCTGGATGCAAAGAGATTATATTATTATTGTCCCAGCAAGCAGCAATTATCTGCAGATACTCTACACTTTTTGTATTTTCCACCTTGTATTGCACTAAACTCTCACCCTAGCTGAACCACAGAACTTGCTTCTTTGAACAATAACCTGAACAGCTCAATTTCACTGGAGAACCCCACACAAGGCAGATGGGATCACTGTAAACCCATGCTTACCAATCTCACATGGACAGTCAACCCTGCTTAGCATTCTAAAGTTTCCCTAGTAAACTTACTTACTCTCCACTATCTGCAACAACGATTTCCTACCTTTCTCCACTCTACTCAAACCTCCAGTTCTCTGTCTTAAAGGAAACAGAAGCCATCTCATTGGCCCTTGCAATCTGGAACCACATTTGTCCTTCCTTTCCTTCTTCCTGTTCCAAAAAATGAAGGTGTCTCATTCCATTGGCTGCCCTTCTGTCTCTTTGACCTCTCCCTCCTGGATCCTGTTTTGTTGTTGTTGTTGTTGGTGGTGGTTTTGGTGGTGATTCTGGAGGGATTGAACCCAGAGGCATTCTACCACTGAGCTACACTCTCAGCCCTTTTTATTTTTTATTTTGAAACAGGGTCTCACTAAGTCGCCCAGGCTGACCTTGAACCTATAATCCTCCTCTCAGCCTCCAAAGTACTAAGTACTAGGATTACAGGTATGCACCATCTTTGTTCCTTTTAATCAGCATTAGAACATGTGTTAGTATCTCTTTTTACAAACACATGCATTTCTAGCTTCTATTCTACCATCATTATTCACATTCATAGCAAGTTTCTCAAAAAGTTATTGATTTTTCTTTTTCTATTCCTTGCCTTCCAGAACTTTTTTAAATTCAACTCCCTTTTAAATAAAAAAAGAAATCACGTTATAGCAAGTATAACAAAAAGCAAACATAACTCTAATACTATCTTTCCTCTTTATCTTTTTTTTTTTTTTTTGCAGTACTAGGGATTGAACTCAGGGGCATTCTACCTCAGAGTTATACCCCTAGCCCTATTTTTTATTCTTTATTTTGAAAGAGAGTCTCACTAAGCTGTGGAGTGGAGTGCCTCACAAGGTAGCTGAGGTTGGCCGTGAACCCGGATCCTCCAGTCTCAGCCTCCCAAATGCCAGGATTACAAGCTTGCGCCACCACGCCCGACTTCCTCTTTTTCTTAATCCGTCCTCATTTCCTAAAGTTATCAATATTAAAGTTTGGTGTGTATCATTCACACCTTTCTCTATGCTTGTATAAATCTATGCAAACATTTACATACTCATTATAAATTATTTATTGATAGCCGGGAATGGTGGCGCACGCTTGTAATCCCAGCATTCGGGAGGCTGAGACCGGAGGATCCGGGTTCGCGGCCAGCCTCAGCTACGTAGTGAGGCACTCCGCAACTTAGTGAGACCCGGTTTCAAAATAAAAGAATAAAAAATAGGGCTGGGGGTATAGCTCAGAGGTAGAATGCCCCTGAGTTCAATCCCAGTACCGCAAAAAAAAAAAAAAAAAAAAAAAAAAATTATTTATTGACAAAAGTATCATAATTAATTCTAGCTATGTTTTTCACCTAGCAGTTTTTATGGACATCCCTCTAGGAATTCATATAGACACAATTATTTCAATTAATTCCCTTAACTGATAGATATTTTGGTAGTTTTCAGTTTTTGATGCTATAATTAATGCTGCAGTAAGTATCCTCACATACATATTTTCACTTAATGGATTTTACCAACAGGGGATTGGTGGATCAATGAGCACATGTATTTTTAATTTCATTATGAAATATACATTTACTTTTGTGTGGGGGGGGGGGGAGTACTGGGGATGGAATCCAAGGGTATTCTACCTCCAAGCTATACCCTCAGCCCTATTTTTTATTCTTTATTTTGAAACAGGGTCTCACTAAGTTGCGGAGGGCCTCACTAAGTAGCTGAGGCTGGCCGAGAACCAGGATCCTCCAGTCTCAACCTCCCAAGTACTGGGATTACAAGGGTGCACCAC
>PVLC010008062.1:19734-60328 GCA_004027655.1 Graphiurus murinus
TTTTTTTTTTTTTTTTTTGCGGTACTGGGAATTGAACTCAGGGACATTCTACCTCCGAGCTATACCCCCAACCCTATTTTTTATTTTTTATTTTTGAAACAGGGTCTCACTAAGTTGCGGAGTGCCTCACTAGGTAGCTGAGGGTGGCCACGAACCTGAGTCCTCTGGTCTCAGCCTCCCAAAAACTGGGATTACAAGCGTGCACCACCACGCCTGGCTTACATTTACTTCTTTACCCCACTCTGACTTCCAATCTTCCCGTATCGATTAAACTGCTACTGCCCACGTGAACAGCACACTCTGTGTTGCCAGGGCCAGTGGACACTTTCAAACCCATATCTATTTGATTTTAAGCAACATCTGACATCACTGGTTTGTCTTTCCATCCCTGGTTTTCTCTGACAACTTCTCTACTCAATCAAATTTAGGAGCAACTCAAACTCAAGTCTTGTTCCTTGTTTCTTCTTCCTCTTTAGTCTATTATTCTATCTCTTTTGAAACTAATCAACTCCCATAGCTACAAGTATCACCCTCTAAGATAACTCTTAAGCTCCTATTTCCAGACCTCCTTTTTTAGCTCTGAGCCTGTGTGTCTAGCAATGCTCCTTAGAAGTTTCATAAGCTGAAGACCACATCCCAAATCCACTCATCTCTAATTCCACTGCTACCATCTGTATACAAGGAACCACTATACCTCTCCTGCACTACAACAGATGTCTCCCAATCAATCTCCTACGTCTACACCTACCAGGAAATGAGAAACCCTGATTTGCTTATCAGTTTGACAAAGATTAAAAATAATGATAATATCCATTGGTGATAAGGATGTGGTGAAATAGGTATTATTATACCCTGGTAGGAATAAACTGGCACAATGTTTTTGGAAGGCATTTAATAATATTTTTCACTTTTTTTTTTATTTTTTTTGCAGTACTTGGGATGGAACCCTGGGGTGTCTGGGGTGTTCTACCACTGAGTGACACCCCCAAGTCCTTTTTATTTTTTAATTTTGAAGCATAGTCTTGCTAAATTACTGCTGCTGGCCTGGAATTTGCACTCTTCCTGAGTCCCAGGAGTAGATGGGATCACAGAAATACAACACCACACACGCTGTTTAACATTTTAATAGGATTATAATCCTTTGACTCTGCTTGTTTACATATAATCAGTAGGTGGTAAGACTACATTGTTCGACAATAGCAAAACTGGAAACATCCTATAAATTCCTCAAAGGGGAATGGTTGGATAAACAACAGTACATTTAGAAAACTACCCTATTGTTTAAAAAGATAAACCAGATTTTGTTGTACTAACATAGAATGGCAGCCACAATAAATATAAGGATATATGTGCAAGGTTTCAAAATAGCATGTACTAGCCAGGCATGGTGATGCAGGCTTGTAATCCTAATACTTGGGAGGCTGAAAAAGGAGAATCAGGTCTGAGGACAGACTCAGCAAGTAGGGAGACTCTCATCAGCCTAGCAAGACCCTGTTTCAAAATAAAAATAAAGTAGGGGTGGAGGTGTAGCTCAGAGGTAGAATATCACTGGGTTCAATCCCAAGCACTACAGGAGGGGGAAAAAAAAGCATCTACCATTTTTGCAAGTAGCATGTTTATGCATACACTTATAAGATAGACTAGAATATACATAATATGTTGTAATGAATATATGTCAAAATATTTAAATTTTCTATAGTCACATCATATATTAAACGTATTAAATAATTACATCTTTAAAATTTTCATGAAAAATCCAATTTATGAAACCATATCTTTAAGTTTTTAATTCAGTTAAAGCAGGCTTATACATTTACTACCTTTATTTCAAGCAAATATCCACAGTTGGAATACTGTTCTTAACCATATTTTTGCCCCAGAGAAATCAGTGGTAAAAAGGAATTTTACAGAGAAAACTATGTTTTCGTGTTTGACAGCTTACCAGTATGATGGATCACTGAAAATGTCTCTTGAAATCAAAGAAAACAATATGTTTATATAAAAAATGTGCCTCAAAGTTCCCCAGTAAAGAAAGGTGTTTAATCAAAATATTTGTTTACAGCTGGTTAGTACTGGTTCTAAAGTAGAAAAGAAAATCAGTGTCATTGTAGTCTTGTGTGTATAAGAACTCAATATGCAAATTAGCCCAAAATGGAGACTCATTATCCGTTCTGCACTTCAAGTGTGATTTTAAGCACTGTAGGTATATATACACACACACACATCCAGAATACACACATATCTCAACAAACCATGCACATCATCTGTTCAGAGAGGGAAATGCATGCATGCTTCTACAACATTAAATGGAAGGCAGATGGTAGTCACCAATCAACAGACATAAAACCCTTCTAAATCCTGTTCCCGCTAACAGTCCTTCTAATTTTTCTTTAGGAAAATATCAAGCAGTTTTTCATTACTGTTGATTTGCAACTCCAAAATTACAATGGGCACTGCAAAAGAAGATTTCAAAGAAAGAAAAATGTCTTTTGGCATGATTCACTTTCACAGTCTTAGGCTGGAGACAACAGTAACTTTGAAACTCACAGCATACTGTAGTTTTATAATATCTAATGTGTAAATTAGCTCTTTATATAACTGGAGGTTTAGCTTTCAAAATACATAATTACTGATCATTTTAGTCTGCATCACATTTTTTTGCAGGGTGAAATGAACTAAAACAGCTGTTACATCCTAATAGGTTTATAATGTGTACAGAATTTCTATGACTATTAGAAATTAAACCTATAGTTTCCTAACAGGAAACACATATTCATGTGTATATATGACCCACATTATTTGAAAATACAATTATTAACTTATGAAATTATAATTTGAAACATAATGAAGTGAGGCTGCTAAAGAAAATATTACAGCCCTCAATTGAGGTCAAGTCACCAGTCCACACAGACCACTCCTCGCCTTCCCTGACATTAGCAGAACACTCTGGGCTGAAGGAAGCCAAGTGCTTGTGCTGCCACTACTCTTTGCAGGAACCGAGTCCTCTATTTTCATACTGGGAGATGAATTTTTAGAAGGTGAACCAAGCCTGGCACTCTGCCCAGAATATCTGGCAGCTGACAAGCAATCTGGTTTTACTGCTAGTCCACTCTTCCCTGAACTAACCTTGTATCCACAGAGAGCACCCTGATCTCGGAAACTTGCACCATTTATAATGATCATGGAGAAAGCACTGATGATTTTATTAACCTAGGGCCTTGTACGCATAGTTCTCTTTAAACGTATGTCTGTGGAGTGAGATATTATAAAATTTTGTTTCCTAGCATCTCCTTCTAACACTGGAAAAAACAGCAGTGTTAAAAGGATTTTTTTCAAAAAAAAAAAAAATTGATTATTATCCAGGTAACTGTATTCAGAGATGTTAGAAGGCTAAAGAGATTCAATAAGTTATCCAATGAGCAAAGGAATATAAAGCAAAGTCCAGGAACCACAAAATAATTAGAGAAGTACACAAGATATAATTATGCTATGAAAGGTCAGAGCAATCATAGTTAGGCAGTGTGAGGTAAAACCTGAATGTACATAGACCTAACTCTCCACTGAGAATTATTAACTACTTAAAACAGTATCTCCTTTGGATTAATATTTCTAAAGTAAACAGGATAGGAAAATGACTATGTAATTCACAATAAATCTGTGTCCACTACTTTTTTTTACCTCTAAGATTTAGCTATCCCTCCATTTTCTTTGTTTTCCAAAAATTAAAGTCAACAGAGCTTTATTCCATGTTTATCATCTTCCTCTCCCCTTTAGATGCTGGGCTGCACCTTCTTGGAAAACACCTCCCCGCCCATTTCATTAACTCCTGGGTCCTGTTTCCACTTTGGTAGCTTACTTTTGTCTCTTTTCCCTGAAGCTCAAAGTTTTGGGTGGCTTTGCATTCTATTCCTTCCTTGCTTTCTGCTTGACATACTTGCTGTCCCATTTAGCATCTGGGTTTCTGATTCAGGATTTCCTACATTTCATTAGTATTAGTTTTGGAAGAGCAGCAGCACCAAACAGATTCCAAAAGGAGATTTCAAATATGAATACTGATGAATAGACTAATGTTCATTTCTCCACATGCAGCATATACCACATGATGAAGTACCTATAAAAGGTTGTGTTTTTTGTTTGTTTGTTTGTTTGTTTGTTTGTTTAAGCAAAAAAAATATGCCAACTCAAATCCTAGCTCCAAACAGGGATTTTTCTTCATTTGTTGGGAACTTTCACTGTTCTCTGGGACAATTAACCCAATTTACAATTCTTTGCAGGGAGTCTTTTAATCTTGTTGAAAGATTGTTTAAACATAACTTTATATTTAAAACTGAGGAAGTCCCAAATATCTGACACAATCATACAAGGTAAAATAGAGAAGACTGTCACTCATACAAATTCTCTGAGCTTAGGGATGTAAGTAGGAGGTATGGATGGACAAATGACAAGTTGATCATTTTTCTAGATGACACAAAAAAGGGCATTTTTCCTAAGAACCAAGGATGAAGCCAGAGTAGCAGAAGGACCAAATGATGAAGAGCTGTGAGTGAAAGGTTTAGATCTGGACAAGCCTGGCACAGAACCTGCCTTTGGTAAGGCTCCTGACACACAGGACATCCTTTCCCCATTATTTTGCCAACACAATCCCTTGGTCCTCTCTAAGACTTAGTTCAAGTTCTCTCTGCAGCAGGATCCCCTGTAACTAGCTCTGATGCAACCCTGTATATCTTTTCATTACACTTATCAATTTTTAGAAGGTGGACATCTCACTATACGATGAAATTCTTGGGAGCAGCAATATGTGCCCTGGCACCTAAATTAGGTGCCTGAAGTATGGCAGGTATTCAATAAATAAATGTCTATTGGGGAATGTCTGAATAAATAAATCCTATCAATAATAAAGTGATATTGAGAAAAGAAAAAGCATAAGAAAGAGGATGTTTTATGAGTCACTAGGGAGGTGCTATCTGAACTTAATCCTGAACCAAACTGCTTGGGAAGCAACTGGTAGCGGAACTAAATATAGTTCCTAACCTTCCAGAATGAAAATCAGACAATGGTTGTTTGTGGGAATAATAACAGGTTATTAGTGGCATTACCATCATCTCATGCTATAGGCTGATTAAGATACTAATTTATATTCTAAAATTATAAAACAAAATATATAAGGAAAAGGACAATCCTATTTTCTCATGTTCCAATTTTCCGCTACACACAAAGGGAGCTCAACATGTTATTATCCTTTAAACAAAACAAAACAAAAAAGCGTAGATTCAATTGAATAACTTGTGCACAAACAGCCTTTTCTCAAAGGTCTTACTGAATATAAAGCACAGTGAGTTTTTTTGTTTGTTTCATTTTCTGGTGGGCTTCTCCCCCCACCACCCCATAAGAGGATCTTGGTAAAAATAATAGATAATTTCTCAACAACAAGCAATTCAAGACATGAAGGGATCTTGTGAAGAGAAATTTCATAATATATGGAATTTGTTCCTAAACACAGCTGAAGCAAAACAAATCAGAAGCAAGAACACCAAGTTCACTCTATAATAACAAAGTCTAAAATGATCTTAAGGGGAACTAAGGGGCAGGAAAATTCAAAGCTCTATTGACAAACTGGCAAAACATACCTAGATAAAGGATTGCCACCCTCCCTTTGGAGCATTTGTAAAACAAGAAAACTTCCCCAACTGTTCATCATCATTATTAGTATACGTGTGCTTGTAGTCTGGGTGGTTATGACCAGCACTAGTGGAGTTTGCTCACAGCAGACCCTCTCTTACAGTATTCCTGGAAATGGCTCCTCCCAGAGGTACAGCAAGATCTTCTTACAGCTCTGTCTCCTTCTACTCTAAAACAGACCAATTTCTCCCCTCCCCCCTCTACTTCACTCCCTCATTCATTCATTCACATTTACTTGGTGCTGAGGACTGAACCCAGGGCCTTGCACAGGGAAAAGCTCTGTCCCAGCGCTATACCCCCAGCCAAGCAGAGTTATTTCTTTACCTCACACCCAGCAGTGGCAGTTTAAGACTGTAGAGTCAGAAAGATTTGGTTACAAGTTCGGCTTTTCTAAGGCTCAGTTTCTTCATGTGTAAAATTAAGACAGTCTTTTTTAGCTGGGCATGGTGGCGCACGCTGGTAATCCCAGCATTCGGGAGGCTGAGACCGGAGGATCCGGGTTTGCGGCCAACCTCAGCTACCTAGTGAGGCACTCCGCAACTTAGTGAGACTCGGTTTCAAAATAAAGAATACAAAATAGGGCTGGTGTGTAGCTCAGAGGTAGAATGCCCCTGAGTTCAATCCCCAGTACCGCAAAAAAAAAAAAAAAAAAAAAAAAAAGACAGTCTTTTTTTCTCTCATAAGGATGCTGTGAGACTCACATAAGGTAATGTTAAATGCTTTACCTATAGCAAATGCTCAATAAATGTTAGGCTGTTGCCCTCTTGTTCTTCCCTGAGGTCCTGTAACCCCTGTCTCTCTCTATCCTCATTTCTTTTTTTCTTTGTTTTCTGATTCCTCATAAATATTTAGTAAATCTACATCCTTTAAGACACTCTCCTACACTGCAGAAGCCCACATACCTCCCTCTGCTTTGCAGATGATGACTCAAGAGCTAGCCAGCACCTAAATGCATATCTATGGACTTTGGACATAATTAAGCCCCACATCAGTAGGAAGATTTAAATACTACAAAATGGTTTCACATGTTATTTCACAAATCACAGACCTCAGAACAATTTATATTTAAATATGGTTTTATAAAAAGTAACTTCAAAATCTCTGTGGCTCTAAGAAAGATTGTTATAATTTAGTGACACCATGTGGCTACATTTTGCTTTGCATTCTTAGAAGAAAATATTCCTTTGTATGCAGTGTTGCTTTATGTGAGTTCAATTATGATATACAAGTTGTAGTAAGGGAACAATTCAAACTAGGTATGAACTAAAACAATCACTTTTAAGTAAACTATTCCCACTTCTTTTCCATCCTGAATAAGGTATTTCTTGAATTGTGAAACTCTCCAAACACATAAAGTAAAGGCTCAGCATAATTTTTGCTAGGATTCTAAAGCCTCCTGGTGAACCACTGAATAATGTAAAAGTATGTGCCTTTAAAAGTAAATAAATATATCAACACCCAGTTAGGGGGTAAGGGAAGAAAAAAAAGAGAAAAGAAAAGAAGATGCATGCTTTCATACCCTCTTAATATGGAAGGAAAGAATGCTTCCATAAATAGCAGTGCTTATTTTCTAATTTGTTTTATGTCTCCTAGATCTACAGCACTGTGTAGGTACTATAATCTAATGAGAATGGGTGGGAAAAAATTATGCTGCATCTAATGTCAGCAGGGATGAGGGGGACCTGGAATGTATGGTAGCAATAAAAGAGATTAAAGTGCCTTATATGCAAAACCAGTAGAGTTTTAGTATTTGTCTAATGAGGCCTCCTACGTAGACCAGCTACTTGGAATATCATTCAGCATATATACCAAAGAAAGCCTAAATGTCTAAAACAATAACCAGAAAATGTCACTCCCTTCATCTTGGCTTAAAACACGTACCTTCCCTCTCTGGGCTTCCATGACCCCAGTCACTATCACAGAGGCATCTTTATAGTACTTATAATTACCTGATGTGTACTGTATATACCACATTTTCTCTATCCATTCATCTGTTTATGGACACCTAGGTTGATTCCATATTTGGTTATTGTGAGTTGTGCTGGATATGCAAGTACCACTATGGTACTGTGTCTTTAATTATTCCGGAAAGATACCGAAGAATAGTATAGCTGAGTTATATGCTGGTTCTAGTCCTAGTCTTTTGAGGAACCTCCATACTGAACTCCATAGTGGCTGTACTAATTCACACTCCCACCAACAGTGTATAAAAGTTCCTATTTTCCCACATCCTCACCAGCATTTATTATTGCTTATATTCTTGATTATTGCCATTCTAACTGGAATTAGATGGAATCTCAGGGTAGTTTTGATTTGCATTTCCCTGATTGCTAATAATGCTGAACTTTTTTTTTTCATATATTTAGTGGCCATTTATATTTTTTATTTTGAGAAGTATTTAATTCAGTTCAATGGCTCATTTTTTAATTCATTTATTTGGGTTTTGGTGTTGTTTTTTAAAGTTCTTTGTATATTCTAGACCTTAGTCCTCAATCAGAGGAGTAACTTGCAAAGATTTTTTCCTATTCTGTAGGCCCTCTCTCCAGACTCTTGATTGTTTCCTTTGCTATGTAGAAGCTTTTTAATTTGATGTTATCCCATTTATTGGTTCTCAGTTTTATTTCCTGAGCTTTGAGGGTCGTCCTGAGAGTCTCTACTGGCATCTATACATTGAAGAGTTGGCCCTGCTTTTGGCTTTTTTTTCCTATGACACATTATAATTTCTAATTCTAAGAAAATAGGAGAAGGGAGGGAAGGAATACTACAATAATTAAAACAGTCAGCAAAAGTCAAAGAAATCAATGAAACAGAGTAGGGTACATGCTAGAATTTAGTACATGATAAATATGGCCATTCACAGTAGTGTGGTACAAAGTCATTATTAAATAAATGATCTTAGTCAACTGACTAGCCCTACCTTAAAATATATACAAAAAACACTCTGGTTGAACTGAATTGTTTTAAAAAAAGTTTAAGTAGTAGGAAAAATATATGAAAATACAGCATTCTTTAATGTTGAAGTGAGAAACACCTTTCTAATCATGATATAAAACCAGAATTTTTGTTGTTGTTGTTGTTCTGGGGTTTGAACCCTGAGGGAATTCTACCTCTGAGCTACACCCCCAGCCTTATATTATTCTTACTTTGAAACAGGGTCTCACTAGGTTGATGATGCTGTCCTCAAACTACTGTAATTCACAACTACTGTTATTACAAGCATGTGCCACCATGCTTGGCTGAAATCATTTTTAAATGACACATTTGGCTATATTTTTTAAAAAGTAAAATTCTATATGGCAAAAAGTACAACCATAACACTAAAAATCAACAAATTGCACAATACATAATAGGCAAAAAGATAATATCATTATATATTTTCATACACACGTATCAATGTCCCAACACATAGTGCTCCAAGCCAAAATGAAAAAGAATCTACCAGAAGAAAAATATACAGAAGACAAAAATGAGCTTTTCATAAATAAGAGTTAACAAATGCCCAATATTCAAAGATATCTTAACTCTCAGGCGTGGTGGCACACACCTGTAATCCCAGTGCTTGGGAGACTGAGACAGGAGGTATCATAGATTTGCAGCCAGCCTCAGCAATGTAGCAAGACCCTCAGCAACCTAGTGAGACCTAGTTTCAAAGCAAAAAATAAAAAGGGCTGGGGGTATAGTGCAGAGGTAGAATGCCCCTGGGACTAATCCCCAGTACCACCAAAAAAAAAAAAAAAAAGAGATACTTTAACTCACTGATGAATTCAAAGTAAAATAAGATTTTTTTTTTATGAGGAATAAATTACATTGGCAAACCTTAATAATGTTTGCATTGCTGAGGGTTCAGAGAAAAGGGTATTTTTACATGCAACTTGTAGAAATTGGGTTCCATAAGGCAAGTTTTATTGACATTTAAAATATATATCATTATTTAATAATGAAAGACATTTCCATTTCGGTAATTAAAAACAAAAGGAAATAAATTGCAGTTTTGTGTTAAGCAAGCTAATCCTTCTCGTGCCAGGTGGTGCCCTTTTCAACACCCTTTCTGCCATGCTCCTCCCAATTCTCCTTGAATCTCTCTGATCAGTCCCTGCCTGTGGTAAGCACCCCTGCTGCCTACTCTCTTCTTCTTTCTCTCAACAGGCATACCCTTGAGAACAGGCTTTTAGGTGTGCTGTTCCTCTCCCTCTGCTCCCAGGTTTTACACCAAAATCAGATTTGTAATTCCAGCTTCCAGTCATAGAGGCATCTGTGGTTTGGACATGACTTGAGTGTGTCTGCCAAAGGGTTAAGTCCTGGAAGCTTGGTTCCCAATATAACAGTATTGATTGGTGGATCTTTAAGAGGTAAGGCCTACTGGATGGTGATTAGGTCACAGGGGCATCACTCTGGAAAGGATTAATGTAGTTCTCACAAGAGCAGATTAATTCTCATAAAAAGCAGCTTGTTATAAAAATGAGGCCACTCCACTGGCTTAGTTCTTTCTGTACATGGCCATTTCCCATTCCACTTCTCCACCATGTTGTGACACAAACAGGAAGGCCCTCAATAGATGCTGGCACCATATTGTGTGAACTTCTCAGCAACTAGAATTAGGAGCCAAAACCTCTTTTCTTTATAAAGTACCCAGCCTTGGGTATTCTGTTAGAGTAATACAAAACAGACTAAGACAGAGGCCATGTTATCAAGTCTTCTCATATTTCAGCAATATTGCATGGTTGTCAAATTAAGAGTACCATGTTAAAAAAAATGCTAGGAATTATTAAAAAACCATTCCCATGTGCCTCAATATTTGTCATGCCTTACTGGTGTCTTCTGTTCAGATCTGGGCTCCACCATCTAAGAAACTACAGAAAGGACTGGGAGAGAACTTGCTAGATAGCCAACACAACAAGTGAAACTTGCAGATCAGGGTATAGTAGAAACTGCCTTTCCTGAAGAACAGAAGGCTAACAAAAAACATAACATGGCTCTGCAGACACATAAAAGATAGTACATAAATTGACAAGTTTCTTTTTTTCATCTCTAGGTAGTAAAGGAGGGTAATTGGCCTAAGCTTCTGGCTACATAGAACAGTCCCCATTTAACCCACAAACATTCCTAAAAAGAGTTCAGAAAGACAGAGTAAATAATTTTCCTCCATTCACTATCATGATTGGAATAATCACTTTGGCTTTGAATTCTGATGTTATCCTTATGCTACTAGATGACATCCACTATCTTAGTGAGGGGAATGCTCACTGAATTACACTGCACAAAATATACGAATGACAACATATACATTTATACATATATTTGTCTCTGTGTGTGTGTATGTGTGTGTGTGTGTGTGTGTGTGTGTGTGTGTGTGTGTGTGTGTGTGGTACTGGGAATTAAATGTAGAGGCATTTTATCTCTGAGCTATATCCCCAGCCAAGTTGCAGAGGGCCTCACTAAGTTGCCAAATCTAGCTGAGAACCTGTAATCATACTGTCTCAGCCTCCCAAGTACTGGGATTACAAGCATGCACCACCACACCCAGATGTGTACTTTGCATTTTACCAAAATAAAAACATGTTTTACCAAAAACAAAGTATTAAAATTGGAGGAAACATACAAAAATAGACAGGTTGTTAAGGCATGTTTTGGACTGCTATGTATAGACTGACATAGAGAAAAGTACTAAAAAGACTTGGCTCCCAAGATAAGTAATAGTACCCTCACAGCGACAGCCTCCATAGGAAAAGAAGATGGCACAAGTGGCTCTCTTCTCTGAAGGTCAAACACCAGTTGAGAATCTCAGAAATTAGGAAACATAATAAAAAGAACTGCTATTTCCTGAGCCTCTACTTTTGACCAGGTACTGTACTCAATACTTACAAATATGTTATCATTTAACTCTCACAGCAAAGTCCATGAAAAGAGTGTTGCTTCTGTTCTGTTGTTGTTTTTTGTAGTGGTGGTGGTACTGAGGAGTCTACCTCCAAGCTACACCCCCAGCCCTATTTTATTTTTTATTTTGAAACAGGATCTAAGTTGTGGAGGGCCTCACTAAATTACTGAAGCCTAGCCTTCAACTTATGATCCTCCTGCCTCAGCCTCCCGAATGCTGGGATTACAAGCGTGCGCCATCACGCCCGGCTGTCTTTTTTTTTTTTTTTTTTTTAAATAATCCAAAATTCAATTTCCCAAATAAAAGGGGAGAAAGTAACCTTTGCAAACTGTATAGAACCATTTACTACTACAGGGGGTTTTCCAGGACTCTTGTTTGTCTAAAGAAATACAGTGATAAAAAAGTGCTAATGAGTTAGTGTTAATCTCTCATCATTACATAGTGCCTTGACACCATGAAACACAAAGTATTTAGAGAGTACTTACTTCATACAAGGTCACAGCCTAAGTACTATAAAAGTACTAAAAGATTAGTATCCATATTCCTTGCCTCCAAGAGCTTATTTTAGCATCAGAAGCAAGACAAACTCACAAAGGGCACTGAAGAACAAAGGTGACAAACACACATGCAAATTAACTAACATAATGCGAACTGAACACTTACATGCCAAGGAAATAAAGTATCTATTTGCCCAGTGAAGTTCCTGGAAGAAGTGTATTTAGAACATTGTTTAGGTAGTCAACAAATAATTGTGAAAGTAACAAACACCAAGATATCCTTGGGCAACCAAAAGAGACCTCCTTAGATTCATTTTAAAATGCTATCAAAACTCTAACCTATCACACAAGTCAGAGTTTATAAAAGAAGGTAGTAGTTAATATGTTAACGTAGTCGTAAGGTTTTTAAATTTTTTTTTCTTACTAACATTAACATCAAGATCCCTTTTTCTTGTTATCACTATTTCTAATGCCACTTTTGCTCAATTTTTTCAGAGTTGGGAGTTGATAAAACAAGACAAAAGCTAGTATCATGAATAGAGCCAAGCTCTAAACATATAAAACCTAAACTGACAGTCAAGACAAGATGGAAGAGACAAAATAAGGAAAGGAGAATATGAATAATGCCCATTTATAAATAAAGGAAAAGTATATTTTCTGAAAGCCAAAGATCATGACAGAAGGCACACATCTCCCTCCTAACACTGGAGCTGTCAGGTGGATAAAGTACATGGATGGTCATGACTGGTATTATATTCACAATGATTTGTTCTGGAAGCCATGTTCCGATTGTTTCAAATTAAATACAAACAGCCCTTCAGTCCGTATTAAATGCTTCAACTATTTTCTAATCCAATGCACTCATGATAACCTGAGTCAATGCAAACTCACTCTCCTTCTCCACTCCAGGGCCCCTTGGTCACTCTCGAGTATCCCCAGGCAGCTCTGAGATATGGCATGGTGACTCAATTTCTTGTACCTCTTATTTCAATCCATTCAAAACTCCTCTGATAAAAGAACTGCCAGACCTGAGACACTTTAGTTCTTCTTTGGGGAAATGAAATTGATTTTCTTTATTTTCACAGAAGAGGATCCCTGGGTAACAAACAGTATTGTGCCCACTCATACCCATAATAAAAAAAAAAAAAAAAAAAGAAAAAAACATAGGCAACATTCTTTATTGTACTAGAGGCTCAAAGGTTTTGTGGAGTTCTTGTGCTAGCAATAAGAACTCAGCCTTATACTGTTACACCACAGGTTAACAAGTATAAGTGTGATTTCTGACCAAGGGACTAAGTGCTATGCAGCATCCTTATCTGCTCCAAATCAGCCACAATGGGAAGTCAACTAGGGGTCACAGGTGAGGATGGACACACCCAATTAAATGAATCAACCAATTTCTGCCTTTCATCTTTTGACTTGAAGGTACAGCATATCTGAGGGCAATATCCAACAGGAATACTACAAAAGAATAAAACTACAGAATTTCAGGGCACCTTTAACCACATTTCCCAACTCCCAAATTCATTACTTTGTATGAGTTTTGCAGAACTTCAGAAAGAAAGTTTAAGTGATGGCTTATACCTAAAGGGAGCATATGAAATATTAGAACAGTAGCTTTTTGATGCCTTTTAAAAACAATCTTACCTGGGGCAGCAATACATTAACAACAATAAAAGCTGAGGCGCTGTGGTGAATGAGCATGGCATCCTGCGAGCTAAGCCTCCCTAGTCCCAGACCCGACCCCACCTGAAACACTTGTTCTGTCAAGCCCCGTCTGATAGTCACAGACCTAGAGACAAAACAAAGATATCCAGAACATGAACACTACCATCAAAAATCTCCTCCAGGCCCTGGGCACTTCCAGGAAAGCCTCCAGAAATGTCTCTCATGAGTTTTGTGGGAGCCCTTCCCCAACAATAATTCTTTTAGTGTATAGTATGGAGTTTAAAGGGCATTTTCACTTCTCAAGTGTTCCCTGTCCCTTCTTATTCTTCAAATTTTTATACATAAATATGGGGGAAAAACACCTGTTCAAAAGTTCTATAGTACATTTTAAATATTAAGATGCATAATTTTCCATATTTTCCCTAAATTCCCCCTACCTTGGATTGTGTTTGGTAGTTGACAAACCCCTTCTTTCACAAGGCAGAAAAATACAATCTGCGCAAATTCCAATCATTCATTAACTATGAGAACTAACCTGCAGACACGGGCTGGAAAATACAACTTTTGCCAAGACCGACACAAATACTGTGAATGATCTATCACTCGAATCCAATCAAGTTCATCCATTGACACTTCAATAAAGTAGGAGTAAGACCTATGAATCAAAAGAAAAACGGCAGAAGAAAATATCATATTAAAATAACAATACAAAGCTATACTTCAATAAAACATTAAAAATACCAAAAAGTATAGAATTCACTAATTACACTTTCTATACAAATTCTAATGAAAGCTGTATATATGTATTGTAGCATTCACCACAATGTATGAAAATTATCTCTCAGCTTATCTGTCTGCCTTATCAAATCACAAACCACTTAAGAACAAGGACAATAGCTTAGCACATATCAGGCATGTAAGACATTTGTTCCTTTTCAAGCATAGCCAGGATGCCTTGGCAATATCGTATTAGCAGATTACGAAAGATAAGAGGGAGAGAGAAGAAGAAAGGAAGAAGAAACTAAAATTTGAGAAGCAGGAGGATTTCTTCTCCCTCTTTGGTCTCCAGCTTGGGTGCTCAGCCCTCCCCACTCAGAAGAAAAGCCAACTTGAAATTGTTCCCAACAGAGGCCAGCTTATAACCTGCTACCTCTCAGCCTCCTACCATCCCACCCATACAAGCAGCCTGCAGAAAAATATGAGATGGGCAAAAAGATAATGCGTGTTTCTTTTGGGTACAACTTAAAACTTGCCAGCTAATAACCTGGCAGTAATGAAAACAGCCTATCATCCTCTCCTAGTCAGCTACCATGGACCATTACATGCTGGTCCCATTCTGAACAAATCTATATTCCCTTGTCATAAGGCAAATTTAAATTTGAGATGCAGTTATTACTTTTACTGTAATATCAACAGGAACAATCTCAGAAGATTTAGGTGACCATAAATGTCAGCCTGCAACCCACAGCTGTGACCAGAAAAGGTCAGCTTATTTGTGTCATCCCCTCATTTTCTGCTGTCCCCTCAACTCCCATTCATTTTATCGCTCAGTCTCAAACTGGTTATAACCTTTTATTGAACCTCTCTGGGTTATCAGTAATGCAAGATATAATTTTACAACATGTCAGAATCTTTTTGGCCTAAGATTCTGAATTGTTCACCTTTGCTTAGACTTATAACAACTTCTATGAGAAAAGAACACTTACATGGTAAAGTCCCCTGAGAATATAATACAGATATTAAAACAAAGTAGCCTATAGGTATTTAACATTATGAAAACAATGATAACCACTCTCAGTTTCAAACATACTTTTTCTTTAATTATGTTATATTAATTTTATTGTTAATTAGATGAGTGAAATATATGAAGCTTTCAGACCAGTGCCTACCACATAAAAGTAATGAAAGTGCTATATAAATATTACTGTATTGTTATTATTAATCAGAGACTTTTGAAAATAAGAGATGAATTAGCTCTATTTTGTTGATTCAACATCAAATTTAGCCGGGCGTGGTGGCGCATGCTTGTAATCCCAGCATTCGGGAGGCTGAGACCGGAGGATCCGGGTTCGCGGCCAGCCTCAGCTACCTAGTGAGGCACTCCGCAACTTAATGAGACCCGGTTTCAAAATAAAGAATAAAAAATAGGATTGGGGGTGTAGCTCGGAGGTAGAATGCCTCTGAGTTCAATCCCCACTACCACAAAAAAAAATAAATAAATAAAAATTAAAAAAAAAAAAAAAAAAAAAAACATCAAATTATATCCACCAAGATACATATCAGGAAATATATTATTAATTTAAAAAAAAAAGAACTGGGAGAGAACCTAAGGCCCTTAAAACCCACCCCCATGGGAAATTCTGACTCTCACCTCAAAGCTTCTCTCATGCATCCCTCATCACTGTGGCCACAAGGAAGGCAGAATCCTGAAGCCACTAAGAAAAGTGAGTTTTCAGGATGGAGCTCAGCCAATATTTTTTACAAATTTCTTTTGTTTTGAGGGTGAGTGATATTTATCCACACACTAAAAGACAATTTCTTTCTTCATCCACAGGATAAAACGCATTTGAAAAGTTAATAGCCAGGCACGGTGGCACACGCCTGTAATCCCAGTACTTGAGGGGCTGAGACAGAAGGATAGTAGGTTCCCTCAGTAGCTTAGCCAGGCCCTTCAAAACTCAGTGAGCTCCTGTTTCAAAAACTAAAATAGGACTGGGGGTGTAGCTCAGAGGTAGAACACCCCTGCCTTAAATCCCTAGTACCCCCCCCCACATACACACAAAGTAAGAATAACAAAGAAAATAATGTTACTTAACAAAGTTACTTAACAAAGTAAATAATGTTCACCTACAAGGTGAGATATGGACAACTATTAAAAGTAACATTTTAGAGGAATGTTTTAAATGTTTAAAATATATTAATTCAACAATGAAGTTAGCTTTGGTATATCTAATCTTTGTTTTGTAAAACTATGTGCAGGTTTGTTTGGTATGTGCATGAGTACATATATGTGTCTGCATAATTTTAAAAAACATTAGTTAAATATATACAAAGTTTAGCCAGGTGTGGTGGTGCACACCTGTAATCCCAGTACTTGGGAGGCTGAGATAGGAAGATCAAAGGTTCGAAGACAGCCTCAGCAATATAGAGAGACTCTCAGCAACCTAGGGAGAACCCTGTTTAAAAACAAAAAATCAAAAGGGCAGGGGGTATAGCTTGAAGGTACAATGTCCTTGGGTTCAATCCCCAGTACCTTAAATATATGTATACATATATAGTTTAATACTGGATAGTGAGATTACCAGCAATTTTTAATTTCTTCTATTTGCTTTCTGATATTTTCTACAATAAACATATTCAATACTTTTATGTGTAGGAAAAATGTGCTGTTTTTAAAGGAATATAACCATTAACTCTTCCTGTAGAACTAAATTTCAACAGAAAAAAACAGAATGATCACTCACACATACACACACACACACACACACACACACACACACACACACACAATTAGAATCTGTAAAAGCCAAGTAGTTGACCACAAGTTTGTCTCTATCAAACATGTCAGTTTCCCTCTAGGCCATGCTTACGACTCACCGGCTGTCTCGGTCCCACAGGAGTATCCGTATGTGATTGATAATGGACGGCTGACCTAACTTAATCTCAATGCCTGAACGGCAGTCATCATCAATTGGATGCCTAGAAAATCCATGATCCAAATCATAATTTTGTGTATCACCATCTAATAAGGCAGACTTCAGCTCCCCTTTTACAACCTGAGCTCCATACTTCATAGTTGCAATGTTTTCTTCTGGTACTGTGGTTAAAAATAGAAAAAAGAAAGGTTAAAAGTTAGTTAATAAATTGTTTTATACTTTGGGGGAAAACATAAAATTCCATATTCCAGTTGACTCTAGTATCTGCATTTAATTTTAAAATTACATGGAAATTTAAAATTACATGTAAGAATAAAATTAACATGTATAAAGTTACATAGAAATTTTTAATTTTTATGGGGATAGAAGATATGGAATATCTATAAGGATTAAGATACCATCCAGATCTTAAATTTAATGTTACTATCACAACTACAATGTACCTTAGACTAAATGTTATTAGGAAAAAGTTAATAATACTGGAAAAAGCATTACTAGGACAAAAAAATCAGCTCTGCTTAGTTCACTCTATTAGTAGCTTTAATGTCTACAAGACAAAAATGGCATGTAAGATGGCCTGTATCTGTCATATGGACTGAGGACAATGTATAAAAGCAAAGCAAAACAAAGCAAATAGTTCAAAACATCTGATAAGCTGGTTGTGGTTGGACATCCCTATAATCCCAGTACTTGGGAAGCTGAGAAAGGAGGATCACAGGTTAAACTTAGTGAGACTCTCAGTAATCTCGCAAGACCTTGTGGGGGGGGGGGGATTTTTTTAAAGGGGCGGGGGTGTAGCTCGGAGGCAGAACCAAAAAAAAAAGATAAAACAGCACAAAAAGTGTTCCAATATAGCATAACTATTTGTCATATATGGACATGCTAAATTCATCCAGCTTAAAAAAAAAAGAGTATGTTTAAAAGAAAATATATTTTGCTTCATTTGAGAAGTTTTTAATGAAAATCAGGTAGTCTGCCATCAAATTCATATTATGGTTATTATTAAACCCTCTCCCCTCTCTAACATATTTGTCAAGTGCCAATTGTGCTTGGAACCTCAAAGACCTCTATATAGTTTCTGTTTCACAGCTGCAGAACCTGTCCCCCTGCTATTAACATTGTAAATCTGACTCTCTCCATGGAAAGACAAGAAGTTGCACCAACAGGTCAAGAGCTTGGGGAGTCAAGAGTTTAAACCATGGAGCCACCCTTAACCCCACATGTCACTTAGGGAAGTTATCCTCTCTAAACTCCAGTTTCCTAAGAGGGCAATGTCTATCCCCTAGGTGCTTGTTTTAAAGATTACATAAGATGATGTTTATAAAAGTACACAATATGTCCTTTAAAAAATAGCCAATACCGCCGGGCGTGGTGGCGCACGCTTGTAATCCCAGCATTCGGGAGGCTGAGACCGGAGGATCCAGGTTCGCGGCCAGCCTCAGCTACCTAGTGAGGCACTCCGCAGCTTAGTGAGACCCGGTTTCAAAATAAAGAATAAAAAATAGGGCTGGGGGTATAGCTCGGAGGTAGAATGCCCCTGAGTTCAATCCCCAGTACCGCAAAAAAAAAAAAAAAAAAATAGCCAATACTATTATTAAATATATGTATAAAAAGTAAACTATGCAAGTTTACAGACTACAAATAAATACTGAATTCTCAGTCAACATGTATCTTGGCTGTGTGACTGGAAGAGGGGAAAGTGTGGCTCTTAGGGAAAAGGTGTTAGGTAAAGTTAGATGGACAACCAGCAAGTAGAACCCAAACATTTTTAACAGTCGGCTACCCCCCTTGTGAAGCATTTCTAATGAGAAGCCTATACCTATTCCCTCTCTCTAACCCCTGCACTCTTTTAAGGTTGCTTATGACCTAGAGGAAAAAAACTAATACAATTTTCTTAAGTTGGACTTAAAATGAAAAAACTCTAGATTTGAGACTCAGGCTCTATTACTAATTCCCCCTAAGTGAGAGGGTAGTTTAGTTAAAAAGCATTTATGAGGACTTATTATATTCAAATAAGAATATTCTTATTCTGTGCAAAGCATCAGGAGTAGTTCACTAAATGAGACCAAGATAGCCCTACCCTCCTGACAACTCCAATCTACAAATAAGCACTTTATAAACAAGCAAACAAACAAGAACTTTGAATCTGTGCTTCTCAGATATCAATGATATATTTACTTGGTAAAAAAAAACATGTTTCTCTCCTTGCTAGGTATAAAATGTGAAAGAACAGTATTTGTTGCTGCAGACTACTGAAATCATCTCCTCTAGTTCTGACACCATTGTGAGGCAAGACTAAGCCAAAGAGGGGAACATCAAGCTTTCAGATTTAGAGACTTGTGCTACCTTTTGATTTACTCTTAATATAAGCTTCTTCAACATTAAAATTTATCAAGCTAGGAATAACACACTAGGCACAAGAGTTTCAAATGACTGTAACTAAAGCCTAAAATAGAAATGAAATTTCTAACACAGATCTAAGTCTTCTTCTGAAGTTTATTTCAAGAGTACTTGAGAACTTTTCTGGCCATTCTTGATTGATTCATTCTCTGAGAGCATCTTTTACTTCAAAATGAAGAACAGGTATACAAGTGGAAATTCTTTCATGGTACATTGCTGGGTAGAAATACAATCCAACTACTTTTTGCAAAACCCATAGTTAAGTGATGAATTTAACAGGAAAAGTGATGATGAGAAAATTCAAATCACAAAAATCAAAACATAAATATTCATAGTACCTCTATTTGTCTATCAGTAAAGAAAAGAACTCTCAAAAAAAATACAAGGTAGCTGGGCATGGTGGTGCACGCTTATAATCCCGGCATTTGGGAGGCTGAGACTGGAGAATCCGGGTTCGCAGCCAGCCTCAGCTGCTTAATGAGGCCCTCTGCAACTTAGTGAGACCCTGTTTCAAAATAAAGAATAAAAAAATTAGGGCTGGGGCTATAGCTTGGAGGTAGAATACCCTCAGGTTCCACCCCCAGTACCGCAAAAAAAAAAAATTCAAGGTGGTAAGGATTAAGCAAGATAATAGATAGCAGTCATAATTTTCTTTACACTTGTAATTTTTAATGTATTTTACAAACACTAGGAAAAATAAGCTTTAAAGGTCTATAGCTAGACAGAAACAAATCAATTTTTGCAAAGAAAAAATGGAGCAGGATCTGTCCCTACCTATACAATGACAAAATGGGCTAATCATCTTGTATTTTTCTTTAATTGCTGTGTTATGCTTTTGATTTAGAATATCCCCTAGACCTCACGAAACAAGGCATCCATGTTAGAGGTGGGGTTTGGTAGCTGAGGAGGGTCCCTGGGGGTGTGGCCTTGGGGATTATATATGGTCCTTCCTCCCCTTGCTTAGTCTTTGCTTCTGGACTCCACAATATGAGAAACGAGCCCTTGCTTTCTCTCTCTGCCTCCTGCCACCAAGCCCTGAGCTCTGCCCATGTAATCAGGCCAGGCCTGGCATGGACTAAATCCCTGAAATCTCTAGAATGGTGAGAAAATAAATTTCTTTCCTCTAAATTATTGTGGTCAGGTCTTTTGGGTCACAGAAGTGAGAATATTGACTGAAACTAAAACTGGTACCAAAGGAATGGAGTCACTGGTATATCTAAGTCTGACCATGTATTCTGTGAGGTTTGTGAGAGGACGGGTTTTTTTGGTACTGTAGATTGAACCCAGCAGTGTTCTACCTCTGAGCTATACCCCCAGTCCTATTTTATTTTTCATTTTGAAATAGTCATTCACCTGAATAGATCACTTGGATACAGATTTAGTTCTCTACTCGCTGGAATCTCTTTATCCAATTCTGTCACCTAAATCATCTTCTACTTTCCACCCTGACTTCCTTGAAGAATGCGTGGATGCTCCTTTCCTGTAATACTCTCTAACAACCTGGATACTATAAATGAATTTCTTAACAACTCATGTTTTGTCTTACCTTTCCTTGTTATCTCCACTTTCCATAGGACTCCTTTTCACATTTGACAACACTGGTATTCAAACATACCACAAAATGGAAATAAAAAAGAACCCAGGCAGAATGTATGGAAGAGCTATGGCCTCCTGAGGCAGAAGTCCAGCACTTTGGTTTTAGGTTGGGTGTTGATTTCATTTGCTAACTTTAGTCAAGTTATCAAGAACTGAATGGGACTTTCATCATATTTTTTTAAACAAAGACCTAAGCTACCTCTTAAATGCTGGTCAGTGTTTAGGATGCAGCCCTCAGGAGCATACCATCTAAGGAGATTAAGAACATTACTACACACACTAAATGCCTCCACAGAGGAATACTCATTGGAGATCATTTATGAACTTCCTCATTAAGAGATGAGATTTTCCTATCACAAGCTATAGTTGAAAAGATATGATAGCAACAAAAGTCAAAGAGTTTTAAAAGTACTAGAGGTTCACTGTTGTCATTATTGTCTTTTTGTAATGATGAGACAGATAAATTCTAGTTTAGAAGCAAGGAACAGATTCTTTTTTTTTTTTTTAAATCTAGATTCAGAGATTGTGCTAGGTGCTAGAAAAACACAGAAAAAGACCTAAATACTGTCCTCAAGAAGCTTAGTCTAGGAGGAGCTTTAGCAAGGAAACAAACAGTTATAACAACACAGTAGCAAAGTTCCCTCACTCCAATGACTAGAAATTATGGAAATAAGTACAAGGTAAACAGGACTGATTTAAACACATACACACACACACACACACACACACACACACACACACACTAATTTAATTTAACTTAGAAGTCCTAGGAACACATTGACTTTTACTCAATAAAGAAATCTTGAGGATAGAATTTGTGATATAGCTTACTGCTGTAAGTACACAGAAACAAATTACTTTTCTCTTTATCAAACTCTAAAGCCTGAGATATACAAAATGAAGTATAACTGAGCCTTGACTGAAAAAGCATTAACTTTCAAGACAGAAATATTTCCATAGCTAAGCTAAAACCTCATGTTAAGGGAATAGTACAAGTAGTTCGAATATCCTAAGGGGAAAACAATTTCATTAAAAACAATTTCCCTTCCCTAGCTCTGTAAGTAAATGCTTATCATATATTTATAAAATTAATCTAAACTACCTTTCAAAAAGACCAGCCATTATTGGTAAGTAAAAAGCATCCTGTCTTCCTTGAACTCCCCCATGAATTACTCAAAAAAAAATTGACATTGATAATCAATAATCACATAAGTATATCACTCCAGAACTGAGTGCCTCAACTGGTTGATTTCTCCTTTCACAAGTAATCTCCTGGCTTTCTTACATCTATATTGATCAGTTGATCAATCCCAAGCTGTCAATAACTATATAAAATGTTTCAAACTTCTCACTCCTGCAGTCACATCCCAAGACTGTCCCTTTAGCAAATCCAGTTCCAGGGCCCTATTAGCAATTCAAATCAAACCTAAAGTAAGAAAAAAGTGGAGGGGGAGCTTACATAACTGAGGAGACAATAATGAGGATTTTGAAGTCTAAAATTAATTACTCATCTTGTTACCTCTCCACTCTCCATTTTCCCACACTCTGTCCAAGGCTGACCCTCACTAGGACCTCCAATTTCTTCCTGGACCTGGATTCACATATTACATAGCCAACACATTCATTGTATCTACTATCTTTTCAAACAGTAATGGCATAATTCCTTGTGCAACCAGGCTTTGGTCCAGACTACTCACCAACTCACCACATTTTATATCCAGAAGTCTTCTCTCAATTCTCATTTGCCTTTACCTCTCGGCATTATGAGAGACCATAAAATACTCCCTTCACAGACTTCCAATAAATGAGGAGAGATACCAGTACAACAGTCAAAGGGGATTTGTGAAGGATAGTGGGGAGGGAGAGAGGAGACCTGATGAAGGAATCAGTTCAAATAATCCAATGTGCATTCGTGAAACTCTCAATACCAATTTCAATATTATGAATGTGGAGGGGGAAGGAGTTGGGCAGGATCAAGAGGGAAAGGTACCAGGTACCATGTACATGTATGTTTCTACCACACTGAAGCTCAATATAATGTATAGTCACAATACACCAATAAAAGTATATTAAACACAGACACACACAGAAGTCAGGTGTGGTGGCACACACCTGTAATACCAGTAGTTGGAAGGCTGAGATAGGAGAATCGCAGGTTCAACAAGAACCTCAGCAATATAGTAACCTATTTCAAAACAAAAAATAAAAAGGGCTGGGGGTGTGGCTTGGAGGTAGAATGCCCATGGGTTAAATTCCCAGTAAAACACACACACACACACGCACACACACTTTTCTCCTCCAAATAGCCATTGCAACAATCTTCTATCTTAGCTATCTCTCTGCCTCTTCAAATTCTTCCTTCTCTATCTTATGTCCCTTGGCTACAGATCTTCTCCAAGTCTCAGACTTGATTTTTATTTTACTCTATATTCTAGCCCAGGTTTCAACTCTTATTATCAACTGTTTTTACTGCTTCCTAAACAGCATATTGTATCTGTTTCCTATTAGATATTTCTTGAGTTCATTCACCAAATGTTCACCAATTGTCTGTTCTATACTCTTCAGTGTGTTAAACAGTGAGGATATAAAAGTCAATGAAAACTACAAAGATCACCTCAGCCTTCAAAGATCAAAGTAAACACATGTTTAAAACACTGACCAAGGTGACAATTCCCACACAGCTATACAGAGATGAGATACACATCAACAATATGACAAAAGTTTCCTATACTGAGCTTATACACATTATTTGCACATATTATTTCAATTAATTCTCATAGTAATACTAGGAGATGTAAAAACTTCTTACGTAATTTATTACCAGACTATATAACTAGTAAGTGACTAACTCAGGATTTGAAATCAAATTTGGCCACCATACCTTTTTCTCTTATGCCTAGTAAAAAGAAACCTAGTTCTGAGGAGTCCAGGCTAAGGGCACTTATTTAAATCAGTCAGTATTTCAAGCATGTCTAAAGTCATGGCCAAGGAAAAGATCATTCAGAAAAATGACTAGCATCATACAGAACTTAACAACTTGAATGTCCCCAATACTCTCAAATGCAATAAATCTAAAAACAAGATCAATATCTTTTTCAAAGCACTATATTTCATTAATGCTCAGACATGTTACTTTTAACATTTCTTAAATTAGAACGTAGACACCATGGTGTGTCATGGTTTAACTGGCAGTATGGTTTCCTTTCTTAGTAGTGTATAAGATAATGGTGCTTCAGAATTTCTGGTTTCTTAGATTTGAGAAAATATGGTAACTATATCCTGAACTTAATCCTCAAATTTAAATACTCTGAGTCACCAAGATTTAACATTTTTCCATAATATCCTTTCTATACATCCATTGCTTTCCATTTTCCTGGCACTACTCTGGTTTAAGGCTATATCAATTCAGCACAGATTAAATACCCTCCTAATGGATCTTCCTGAATTTGGTGATTCTCTATTCCAAAGTATCAAGTATAGCACCACAGACCCTTGTACAATCTATTTCCCTCTTAAATCAGCTCCTCTCTGCATATAAGGGACATTCTAATCTAGTTTCAAAGATTCCCATGATTTAGCTTGAACTGACCTACACATACTCTTAGCCTCATCAGTCTTCCCACTTGAAATGCAACCAACCCTGATGCCATTCTAATCAAACTTGAGTTTCATAACCTCCAGTAAATCTCCCTCAATCTAAGTCACTATTTTCTGAAGTGCCACAGCATGTACCCTCTTGAATACTATTGTATTTAAGCTCTCATATGAGTTATATCTTATTTCCACAATGAAATTACAAGTAACAAAGACAGAAACGGGCACTTATGCAGTCTAATTTAGTGGCTGTTTAGACAGTCTCTGGAGTCAATTAAATAGGTTTGCCTCTTGGCTCCTCATCTATCTATGTGACCTTAGGCAAGTTATTTGATCTGTCTCTACTTCAGTTTGCTCATTTGCAAAATGTAGTTAAAAAGAGTTACCTACCTCAAAGCATTGTGAGATTAAAATGGTCACAGAGGACCTTCTCACTACATACTACATATTGTATAAGTGTTAATTGCTATTATTTTCATTAATAAAAAAAAATCACTATGTAAATGTTGGAAATGTACATTGGTTTTAGCTACAGTTACTATAATTTAGAATCTCCATGTTTGTAGTACCCAAAATAATAATAAGTACATAGCATGTCCTCAGTACTTCTTTGATGAAAGAAGGGAAGAAAAGTCTTAGCATGAAAAGAAGCTTTTCAGGAAAGTGTCCATTTATGACATTCTGGGGAGCAGTTGAAGAAATCTGACCAAGAATGACAACAAAGAATGTTGGGGTCTACAGTGGCTAATCAATCTCAGGGAGCATCAATAGGTGAATGACAGGGGAAGACATTCCATAGGCAGCAGAGCTATACCTGTACTACAGTTTCATAGCTAGGAATGGCAAAACTTCTTGGAGATTTTAAGGTAAACAGGTACTCACTGAGCATGCCTCTATAATTGAGATCCATATCCCGGCTCTCTGATCGTATTTTAATAGCATCCAGAATGGCATCAGGAGACAACAGTCCCGAAGGCCTCACGACATTCAGAAGTTCAGTGAGGCTCATCAAAGGTAAACGCACAGCCTGCATGATTTCTGCATGATTCTCCTTCGAGTTGTGCTTACACCAGTTTAACAAGGCTAAGAAAATATCTTTTTCAGGAGCTGCAAATGAATCTCTTAATACGATGTTTAAAAGTGCTGTCTGAAAAATAATAAAAAGGAAAAAATCCAGTTACGATAGAGCCCAATGATACGCATGGTCAACCAGTAAAACTACAGAAGTGCAGATATCACTTAAATTTAGATCATTCTTTTTGACCTTCTTCTTTCTTTATGCCTAGTGCCACATAGTCTCTTGCCCATTATGTCCGTGTGAATAATAAGGAAGGACAGTGACACCTTTCTTTATTGTCCAGGCATCTTGTACCACAACATAAAGCTTCTAGTCTTTCCAACACACCTGTATATGTCTTTTTAAAAAAATATCAAGAAGAAAAGTGAGGCTGGGCATGGTGGTGCATGCCTATAATCCCAGTACTTGGGAGGCTAAGACAGGAGGACCGCAGGTTTGAGGACAGCCTCAGCTACTTAGTGAGGACCTCTGCAACTTACTGAGACCCTGTTTCAAAATAAGAAATAAGAAATAGGGCTGGGGCTGTAGCTCAGAGGTAGAATGCTCCTGATTCAATCCTCAGTACTGCAAGAAAAAAGGAAGAGGAAGAGGAAAATGAGGAGGAGGAGGAGGAAGAAAGTGACAAAGTAAGGCACTATCAATATATACAACTTCCTTAGGAGAAGGCATTTAAAATTCAAAATCTTTTATCCCATACTTAGACTGCACTACCATATTTTTTATTTTCCATTTTCAGATCTCCAAATTAACCTCACCAACACTGGTGCGACCCTCAAAGATCTTTGGCTTTAAAAATTAAGTAAGATAATAAAAACTACAGTTTACACTCCATCCAAGACATGTAGCTTTTCAAAGGTTTTTTTGTTTGTTTGTTTGTTTGTTTGTTTGTTTTTCCTTAGTGATATCCATATCCTAGGAGGTACAAAGAAGAAAAAAATGAGAGAAAACCACTGATCAGGGTTCAGTTAGATTTGAGGAAAATAGTTGAGCTATAATAGTGAAGTTTGAGCCAACACAAAAAGCAGTGACTGCCAGGCGTGGTGGCGCACACCTGTAATCCCAGCATTCAGGAGGCTGAGACCAGAGGATCCGGGTTCTCGGCCAGCCTCAGCTACCTAGTGAGGCACTCCTCAACTTAGTGAGACTCAGTTTCAAAATAAAGAATAAAAAATAGGGCTTGGGGGTATAGCTTGGAGGTAGAATGCCCCTGAGTTCAACCCCCAGTACCGCAAAAAAAAGCAGTGACTGAGGACACCTAATGATGGATCAGATCTCCTCTATGAACTTTCCCTCTTGTTGTAAAGAATAAGTAGTTGTACTCTTTGTAAGAGAAATACAAAACCAAAAGTAGTATGCAGTACCACAGAGCAAACTATTTAACTGTCATCATATTGAAAACAACCACCCAGCAGCATTCTCTTTGGCACATAAAACTTGCCAGAAGAACCTTAGAAGAAAATACAACCAATTAGCCTCTCTTCCAATATCATCTAGAGTTCCAACAGAGGCAAGTGCCTAGACCAGACAACCTCCTTGATATTAATGATCCTTACTTTTTATTTTTAGTTCACTAAAAATTGCCATCGGACAGGTATAAGTAAAACAATGCATGTCTATAAACTACTTGCAGATAATGACACACCTTGGAAAGGGAGAGGAAACCTTCGCTGGAGAGTACCTCCTGAGCATTTCTGTCCATGAACATGCAGCACATACAAGTTAGCTTAGGAAGTGAGTAGAGACTGGCAACATCAAAAGTCATACAGACGTTCTGAATGTTAAGTATGGTGCAGAGATACTCAGAGGTAGAATCCTCCAACTCTGGAAATCCATATTTATGAGCCAGGCTCAAAAAGTCCAGCAGCACCTCCTCCTTCTCATCTGTCAGTGTCGCCCGCCCAGTGTAGATATATTTGAGCAGCATTGTGAATGCTTCTGCAGTGGTGTCTTGGAGAGGGATTTCTGCTTCAGGCTGAGACTCTCGCATTCCACCATACAGTAATGCTCTGCATGTCAGAGAAGAAACACAGGAGAAAAACCTCGAATAAGATCTGCTAATGAAATAATGGTTATAAACATTATACAACATAACTTAGCTTAAGGATATAAAGATCCAGGTGAAGAAATACAAAGTAATAATTTAGATGGTTCTTTTTTAAAAAGCAAGAGGAATAATTTTAAAACCATTCTAAATTAATTCCATAAATGACTGAAATAATAAAATATCCTGGGCGCTCCAGATTAAACATGAAGTTGCAAGTCAGTTTTCCAGAGGAACAATGAAATCAATATACAGATGCTAAAGGTCAATAGCAGTTTAAAAAGTAAAACTCCATAGGAAAAGAGGTAATTAGACAAAAACAATTAAACACCAATAAGATGTCATTCTCCCCCACCAGTTAATATTCAGTACCACAAAAGGAATGAGAAAACAGGCTCTTTCATGCACTGCTCTGACGGTACATAAAAACAGGTCCCCCTTCTTGGAAAATAATATAGCAATATCTATTCAAAGCTAAAATACCCTTCAACTCAGCTCTCTTTTAAAACTCAATTCTAGAAAAATAATACAATAATGATAAGTATATAAGAATATATAGTGAGCCAGGCATGGTGGCCCACAGCTGTAACCTCAGTACTTGGGAGGCTGAGATGGGAAGATTGCAGGTTCGTGGCTAGCCTCAGCAACTTAGCAATGCCCTCGACTCCTTAGTGAGATCCTGTTTCAAAATTAAAAAATAAAACAGGGCTGGAGGTGTAGCTCAGAGGTAGAATACCTCGAGGTTTAATCCCTAGTGAAAAATATATACTGAAACACTGCAGAAAATCTAAATGTCTATCAATAGAAACATGGTTGAAAAACTGTGACACACACATTCTATGCAGCCATTAGAATGATCAAGAGTTTAACAGGTACTGTCTTAAAAAGATCTGTCTTTCTCTTTCCTAGGACACAGAAAGAGAGTAAGGCAAATTCAGGAAAATTAAAAATTTTCCTTTTGTACAGTTAATTTGCCCTTACCTGGTAATTGATAGGCTCTTATGACAGCACCTGGGCCTCTCCTGACTGCTGACAGTTTACTTAGTTCAAAAATAGTGTTGGAAGCTGAGCGTGGGGGCGCACACTTGTAATCCCAGCATTCGGGAGGCTGAGACCGGAGAATCCGGGTTCGCGGCCAGCCTCAGCTACCTAGTGAGGCACTCCACAACTTAGTGAGACCTGGTTTCAAAATAAAGAATAAAAAATAGGGCTGGGGGTATAGCTCGAAGGTAGAACGCCCCTGAGTTCAATCCCCAGTACTGCAAAAAAAAAAAAATAGTGTTGGCAATGAGAATCTAAGAATGCTGAGTTTAGCCAGTGAGCCATGAAATATTACAAAGTTCCAATATCCACAAAGAAACATCAAGAAAAAAAGGGATCTCCAAATTCCCAAAATCGTTTGTTTCTTATAAGAATCTACTGATCAACTGGGAGCAGTGCACATGCCTGTAATCCCATTACTTGGGAGGCTAAAACAAGAGGATTGCAGGTTTGAGGCCAGCCTGGGCAAAGTTCAATCCCCAGTACCTCACACACATACACACATACACACACACACACACACACACACACACACACACACACACACAATCTACTGATCACCTGAAAAATAACTACAAAACAGTTATTTACAATTTTTGGATACTATATATGGATAATAGGTACTATAAGATATACAGTACTTACAAATATTAAACAGGGGCTGAAAAATTCTGACTTAAAAGAGTAGACTCTTAAAAATACTTTAATAGTAATAACCAGACCAAAAGTAAGAAAAGACAAACAAACACAAAAAGAAAGGAATGCATAAGGCAGAGGTTAGTAACAAATAACAAACCAAGACCAGATGCCTTGGTTGAATTGACCACTAGGAAAGAGAATAGGGGAGTGTTAACTAGAACTCTTAAGAAAGACTCCTCTCTTTTCTAACCACCTGACATGATCTGCAGTGGCATTTTATTTGTACAAGATGAGAAGTGCTAAAAAATAGTCATAAGAAACTGTAAGGGTTCTAGCTAAAGAGTACATATTTCCAAGAGAAACGTTACTACAAAGTGTGTGACTCTAACTGTTGCTGGTTTGTTTTATTAGTTCATCTTGAACTGCTATTTTTTTTTTTTTTTTTTTTTTTTTTTTTTTGCGGTACTGGGGATTGAACTCAGGGGCATTCTACCTCCGAGCTACACTCCCAGCCCTATTTTTTTATTCTTTATTTTGAAACCGGGTCTCACTAAGTTGCGGAGTGCCTCACTAGGTAGCTGAGGCTGGCCGTGAACCCGGATCCTCTGGTCTCAGCCTCCCGAATGCTGGGATTACAAGCGTGCGCCACCACGCCCGGCTCCTTGAACTGCTATTTTCTCTAGAAGGCAACTGAAATTTTCTCTAAGCCATTTCAGATTATCAGCTTCTCCAATAAAATCTATAACTATACAACATTTTTATCTTTATAAACACCAAAAAGGTCCATTATTGGGGATAAATTATTACTCAGTCAATTATTCAGTGATGATTCTCTTTAACTAATATTAGATAAATTGTGAAATATTTAAGAGATAAACCTAATATTTATAACTCTGAAAATCAAGGGTAGGAGTAACAAACAATAGCTGTCTATAAGTGAGATTTTTATATTAAGTGTATATTTTGTGCAATCTTAGTTCTAATGAAAATATGAAACTTAGTTTTCTATCAGTACTTGTTTCTTTTAATTTAGGATTGTAAAATTTCATGTCTTAGATACCTGCTGGGTTACCTAGAAGTAGTCTAAAACCAAGAGGCATACATGTTCATTAGCAGGTTGGAAGGTCAGTGTATCTATTCAACAAGAAGCCTACCTGCAGCCGGGCGTGGTGGCGCACGCTTGTAATCCCAGCATTTGAGAAGCTGAGACCGGAGGATCCGAGTTCTCGGCCAGCTTCAGCTGCTTAGTGAGGTCCTCCACAACTTAGTGAGACCCTGTTTCAAAATAAAGAATAAAAAACAGAGCTGGGGGTGTAGCTCGGAGGTAGAATGCCCCTGAGTTCAATGCCCAGTACCGCAAAAAAAAAGCCTATCTGCCCATGGGTGGAAATCCCATTAGTTATCCACTATGAGAAAGTGACAGAAACAAAGACTCAAGCTGAGTACAAGTTACTTTTAATTTTTTTTTTTTTTTTTTTTTTTTTTTTTTTTGCGGTACTGGAGATTGAACCCAGGGACATTCTACCTCCGAGCTACACCCCCAGCCCAATTTTTTATTCTTTATTTTGAAACAGGGTCTCACTAAGTTGCAGAGGGCCTAAGTAGCTGAGGCTGGCAGTAAACACGGATCATCCAGTCTCAGCCTCCCAAGTACTAGAAACAAGTTACTGTAAATGTAAAGTGGCTATGTTTCAGCATTCCTTCAAACAGCTTTGTATTATTTTTTTCAAAATAGTCATAGTTAAGTTTTTCAAGGGAAAATTTCTTGAACAATTTTGCTAATGTTTGCTCTTTATTTCATTTAGGGTACCAACATTTTAATGAACATGCAAAATGTTTACAAAGGTATATGTGACTTAGTGGAAGCTATAATAAAAGCTAAATTTTAGAAAAATATCATAGGCTCACTTATCTTTTAATTTAAAATTATAGAAACAGAATACAATGAAATAATCTAGAACCTTTTTATATTTTGCATAAATATTATTCTAGATCCTAGGTATATTTTGCATAAATATTAATCACCTTAGCTAAACTATTTTGGAATTCTATTAATCTGAAAAGCAGATAAAAGTTATATGAACACTTCTGCTGTGCACAGGTGCTACTAGAGAAGTTAAAGCCACTAACATTGGTCTTACACAATGCTGGTCGCACATGTTACAATAAAAATGCATGCACATATTTGAATAAGTGTATCCCATGTAAAAAAAATTACTCAGCCTGACAAATATTCTTCAGACCTTAAAAAATAGTTGATTGATATTATCTAGCCTGGGAAGCCTTCTTTTTTTTTGGGGGGGGGGGTACTGGGGATTGAACTCAGGGGCATTCTACCTCCAAGCTATACCCCCAACCCTATTTTTTTTTTTTTTTTATTCTTTATTTTGAAACCGGGTCTCACTAAGTTGCAGAGGGCCTCACTAGGTAGCTGAGGCTGGCCACGAACCCAGATCCTCCGGTCTTAGCCTCCCGAATGCTGGGATTACAAGCGTGCGCCACCACGCCCGGCTCCTGGGAAGCCTTCTAATCCCCCCAAAAAGAAAGCACAAATCTACAAAGATAAAATTCTTACATATGTTGAATTGACAGATTGCTAGAATTTATTGATATACTTGGTCATATATATTTCATAGAGTAGAAAACAGTGTTTTTAACATGTGATTTTAATCTTCAAAAAAGTATTAACACACTTACCGAAAATATTGGCACCTGGCTGCTAAAATTACCCTGTGGGCAGGAAAACGTTTCTTTTCCACAACAAATGTGACGTCGCCATATTCTTCCCCAATCAACAAGGCACCAATATGTTCAGACAAAATGTGCACATGATCAATTTCCCCCACAGCAGTAAAGGGGCGAAGTGGGTGGCTGTTACTCATCTTGTAGAACAGACGATAGTCACTGATCTATTGTATAAAGAACGGATGAAAGTTAGTGAGGGAAGGAAAGTTCACTGAGAACATTACATATGATAAACATAGGTAAGTAAAATTTGAAAGTGCTCAAAAAAGAGAGTTCATCATCAATGGTCTCTGTATTAACGAGTTTATTCTGAGAAACAAATCAATCTGTTTCCATTAACAACACTACCTATAGACATTATAATGCTAAGAAAGCAAAATGCCAGGATCTTCAAATACCAATAGCACCTGAGACCATTACAATACAGAAAACTGAGCCAAATACAGGTTCCATATTCCTTATAATATCTCAGGAAAAGAAAAATCAACATTCTTTAAGCACTGATTTATTTAGTAAAGTTGGGTACAGTTATACCCAAATAGACCCAGAAAATTACTTCAGGCATAGATCTAGGAATAAATTATAAATAATAGAATAAATGAAATAATCAGATTTCATATAAGAGAGTTTGATCTGAAACCATCTTAAATACTTTATAAAAATAACTTTCTAAAGTTACAAAAATAACTTGACACTTATTGGTGCAAGTTTACCCCTTCCAAAGAAGAATAACGCTAGAATTTTTCTCATGACCAATTTCCATTCAAACTTGTGGCTCTGATGATTGGGTAGCCAGTGTTTACCAGAACATCATTACATTTTGTTTCATTTGCAGGTGTTTCTTTGCTGTTATATGCAATGTCTTTCTACAAAATTAATTAACTGAAATTCAAAGAACTAAAAGTTGATGAACAGTTTTCCATATTAGAAAGGGGAGCTGTGTAGCCGGGCGTGGTGTTGCCCGCTTGTAATCCCAGCATTCGGGAGGCTGAGACCAGAGGATCCGGGTTCGCAGTCAGCCTCAGCTACCTAGTGAGGCACTCCGCAACTTAGTGAGACTCGGTTTCAAAATAAAGAATAAAAAATAGGGCTGGGGGTGTAGCTCGAAGGTAGAAGGCCCCTGAGTTCAATCCCCAGTACCAAAAAAAAAAAAAAGAAAGGGGAGCTGTGATCTTAGAAAGCTAAAAATATTTTTAAATCCCTAATGTATTTGCAGATACTTCTTTTAGGTATTAATAACCCAGTGGGTGAGTGGAACCTTTGTCAGCATTCAGGTACTCGAGGTCAGAGATGTCTGGTAGCTCAGGGGTGAGTGCTATTGTAGCCCTCACTAGAGAAACTGAGACAGATATGCTCTCTCCACTGGCCCTCCACACCTTCTTGAACTACCTACTGGGACCAGGATTAAAGGTTGAGCAGATCCTAACCTTTTTTTAGGGAGGAGGGGGGTACAAGGCATTGAACTCAGGAGTGCTTTACACTGAACTACATCCCTAGCCCTTTATTCTTAGACATGGTACCACTAAGGTATGGAGGCTGGCCTCAAACTTTGATCCTCCTACCTCAGCCTTCTGAGTAGCTGGGATTACAGTTATGTACCACTGCACCCAGATATAGTTCCTAATCTTTAAAATTCTAGACCCATTATTTGCAAGCTATGTGAAAAACAATCTCCTGCTCCCGCAACTAAATGAAGATCCTCATAGACCAAGTTGCCTACTATCACATGCCCACCCCAACAGAGGGACCAATAGGAAGGAATGATGCATGAGAATATGAAGAGGGAGGCAAGAGCATCCACCTAAGTCCCCTCATGAGGAAGCATCAGAGAACTAGCAGCATAGTCGTGTTGTTGCCAAGACAAATCCCTCACCCTCAGTTATAAGCCTCCATTTGAAAGTCCTCAAAACAGAATCATCTGTAATCACTTGTGCATGGAAGACCAAATTTAGCACCAAAGGATCCGTAGGAGCACATTAAGTATTGTGGGAAACAACAGTCAAATGTGCAATACAACACCTTAACACAGGGGCTGGAAAACTTCCTGCAAAGGGCCAAAGGGTACATATTTTAGGCTTTGTCCACTCTACAGCCTTTGTTACAACTATTCAACTCTACCATGGAGCCTAGAGCAGCCACAGACAATTAATAAATGAATGAACATGGTTATACTCTAATAGAACTATAGAAAAAGAGCTAGACTTGGCTCACAGGCCATAGTTTACCAATCCCAGCTCTGATGTATGATCAAGAACTGACTAGACTAGAGATGAGGATCTAACAAGGTTTATTTGTTTGGGCTTTTGGGGTTTTTTGGGGGGTAGGGGTTGCTTGTTTTTGTTTGTTTGTTTTTTTCCTTCTGGGTTATCCAAAAGATACTCAAAATAGCATGGCCATATCCTATATGAACCATGAAATTCCAAAATCTACTGGAACCCAACTCCAAAATCCCACTCCTCTCAATAGGAATGCTCACACTACTATCCATTACTTTCTCTGTGTGTGTGTGTGTGTGTGTGTGCGCGCGCGCGCGCGCACACACACACGCATGCTAGTTACTGGGGATTGAACGCAGCAGCATTCTACCACTGAGCTACACCCCTAGTCCTATTTTATTCTTTTTTTTTTTTGAAACATGGTCTCACTAAGTTGTTGAGGCTGGCCATCAACCTGCTATCCTGTCTCAACCTGCCAAGTACTGGTAATTACAGGGTGTGCACCACCTTGCCCAGCATAATACTCTTAATATTTTATCTAGGTCAGAACCAAGACCCAAATTATTCACTAAATTACTCTTGCTGAACAATGATTGATTTTTGGTTAACTAGCTCAGAAAGGAAATTTACAATTCTTTAACTGGTATGTCATAAACATTAATTATATATAAACCTAAATAGATTCTCCAGATCTTCACTTCTCAGTATCTATAATTTCATTTTGCTAAATTTACATTTTAACTATGTTCTACCAAATGGAAACATAAAGAGAATATTGCTGGGTATAGAAAATAACTACTTAGTATGGAATAAACAGAATTTTTATTGGCATATAAAAATAATTTTAATTAGATCAGTGCTTTTCAACCAGCTTGCCACACACTGGAAACACACGGGGAACTTAAAAAGATGAAAAAATGATGCCTAAGTCCCACCCATCAGAGATTCTTATTTAATTGGTCTGGAAGGAGCCCAGGCATTGGAATCACCACTATGAAATGAGTCTAATGAACATCCTGGAAAAGAGCCAGTGATTTAGACTGTTGTTGTAGATACACACTATGATTTGAATGTGGTTTGCTCCAAGGGCATGTTTGTTGGAGGCACGGTCCTGAGAGTGGTGGTAGTAGGAGGTAGAATACAACCTTTAAGAGGGGAGCCTAGTGAGAAGTCCTTAGGTCACTGAGAAGCTACCCTGGGAAGGGATTAAGTCAGTTCTCAGGAGATTCCTTGGTAGTTCTCTCAAGAAGGTTGCTATTAAAAAAGCAAGGCTAAACTGGACATGGTGGCACACACCTGTAATCCCAGTACTTGGGAGGCTGAAACAGGAGGATGACAGGTTGGAGGCCAGTCTCAGCAACTTGGTGAGGCCCTCAGTAACTTGGTGAGACATTTCAAAATAATAAATAAAATGGGGCTAGAGTGCAGTTCAGAGGTATGAGGGAGGCTCCACCAAAACAGGCTGGAAAAACTGGTAAAAGATTACTAGGCCTAAATTCCGGTTTCCCTGAGGCAAAACTGCCCCTTCTTTCCCTAGACCAAGATAGCCAATCAGAGAAAAGATACAAAAAGTCTCCAGGCTTGCCAGATGTCTTTGTCCAATCACCAAACAACTCCAGTCCCTAGACCTTGCCCTACCAGGCCAACCCAATCCCAATACACCCCATATCCCTTCCTAAGCCTGTCTCACCGAGCCAGCCAATCCTTATGGTCCCCGAAGTCTTTCTCTCAGCCCCGGCAACAAGATTCCACCAATCCCGGTGTAACAGGTTGCCCTTTGTTGCTCTTTCCCGCACGGAGGAAAGATTCCCGCCTGTGTAACCTAACACTATAAAAGATTGAACAAAGCCAGAGTTGGGGTCCTTGTCAAGACTCCACTGTGTTGGATGAGTCTTGGACCCTAGCTCAAACTAGCAATAAACTTCCTACATGATTTTGCATTATCTCCTGTGGAGTGACAACTCTTTGGGTGGGTTCCAGGATGCGAGCATAACAGTAACCTTCCCCACTACCCCCCCACTAAAAAAAAAAAAAGCAAGGCTGTACCACCTAGCAGCTGTCTTCCTGTTTCAAGGTGTGATCCCCCCCCCATATGCATCTCCACCATTGTAACACCACTGGCCATGTAGTCCTAAGTCAATGCCAACACTATACTCTTGATTCTCTAAAACTGTGAGCTAAATAAACTTCTTTTCTTTATAAGGTTAGCCTGCTTCTAGTATTTAATTACAGTAACATAAAAGTGACTAATACCATTCACATCCCTTAGACACAGAAGTTAACAAAATATCCACTGAGAAAATTCATTTAGGATATTATTTTACTTTGTATATTATTGAAAAGAAACAAGTAGCCGGGCGTGGTGGTGCACGCTTGTAATCCCAGCATTCGGGAGGCTGAGACCAGAGGATCCGGGTTCGCGGCCAGCCTCAGCTACCTAGTGAGGCACTCCGCAACTCAGTGAGATTCTGTTTCAAAATAAAGAATAAAAAAAGGGGCTGGGGGTGTAGCTCGGAGGTAGAATGCCCCTGAGTTCAATCCCCAGTACCGCCAAAAAAAAAAAAAAGAAAAGAAGCAAGTGATGCTAACAAAGTTTTCGATGTCATTGTTTATATACAAATAAATGAGTATTTTCACAATGGGCCACCTTATTTATGATCTGGTAGTCTGAGTCTACTGGCTTTTTATGGGGGGAGCAAGTTTTGTAAACCACATATTGATAACTTTTCTGTTTGGGTTTTTTTTTTCTTTTTCTTTTTTTCTTTCATTTATCAATTTTAACAACTGTTAATAATTTCAAAATTGGTCCACAAGAAAGATAAAGGAGGCTTTTATCGGGCGGGGGACAAAAAACAAAACAAATCTGCAAGGTGTATCAACAAAGAATATTTTTTAACTGAAATTACTTTTTTGTGTCCATTCATTTAAAATATTTATTGAGAGAGGAAACCTGGAGAAACTATTACGAAAGTCAAGTACTCTACAGGGAGGCAGATAACGCCACTGAGACTAGCTATGAGCTTCCACTTTGGCGTGTTCTCTGACTTCATGCGGTGTGAAATATTGAGATTTCTTCTCAGGTATGCAGGGCATCTTATAGCCTAGATCTATACATCTTCATCTTGGTAAAGAAATAGCGGATTAAAGGAATTCACAATATCATAGCAGCTCCCTGAGAGTGAATTAAAACAGTTTTGCAGCGACATACTGAAGTAGGAAGGCTGTGGGGAAACACCAGTGGGCATCTGAGAGAGCTGGCAACCACATGAAAATCAAAAATATGCTTCTAGAATAGGAAGAGAATTAATACAAGGAATACACAGCAGCAATTTCAGGTGCACAGTGGTTCAATGGAGGAGGGGAAGCTCCCCTCTAAGAAGCCACAAGAAATTCTTCCACCACATTTAAAATAAAAGCCATCACTATCCAACAAATTTGCAATCTGAGCAGAAAATAAGCTCAGATACAGCAAGCTGAGCCAGCATGGGAGAAAGTCTTGGCGCTCTCCAGCTGAGATAGTAAAAGCAAGGAAGTCGTGACAGCTTAAAAAGACTCTTTATTTGGACTTCCTGAGTGGAAGACTAGAAATTCCTGCAGTCTATCTTTTTCATATTTCACTCTCACTCTCTCTCTTTTTTTTTTTTTTCCTTCGTCTTCTTGTTTTTTGAATACTCAAGTCCAAACAGCCACTTAGGCTTTACATTTCACTGGATCAGTGGGTGGCCATGCCGTCCATAAATCTCAATACAGGAATAAGACTATAACATACACTTGGGAGAAACTGAAGATGGCTACTGGAGCCAAGACTCCTAGTCTAGCAATCTACAGAGTGAAGAGCAAAGTCCTCTCTTATCTGAAATGTTAACAGGGTGGAACAGGGATGGATTAGGGTCATGTGAAAAGTGGCAAGCTCAAGACAGTTTACCACAGTCCTGCAGCATCTCCCCCATTTCCAGAAGGTTCTGAAGAATAGACTGATCCATCCCATACACCTCCACCCACAAGACTGAGGCTCTCAGAAAGAGAGATGTAACACAATCCAGACTGGTCCACAAGTAGGGATAGGAGGTAAGACTGTCCAGCAGCCCTGCCAGATTTGCACTCCTACTACCTGCCACAATAACAAAGTCATTTTGAGGATGGAGTCAGCCTTGAATCAGATAACACTCCCCCAATACAAGCTACCAGAGAAGGAGGGGACTGCTTTGGTACACAGACTACCCTAACAAGTTTGGCAGTTTTGGCTCAGAACTGAGGACAAACAATCAGCATAATGTTTTTGTCATACAAACTTCTTCACAGCTGGGAGACTCTAAAATCAAACCCCTAAAAAGGTCATTTCCAAAACCTCAGCAAGAAGAAAACAAAATCTCTTTATGATGTAAATTGATTCCTAGTTGTCTCCCCACATTGTATTTTTTAAGATTTCTAATTTTACATATTTTATCAACTAATTGGATCCTCTCTCGAAACCTCTTTTCTAGCCAGGCATGGTGGCACACGCTTGTAATCCTAGTACTTGGAGGCTGAGAAGGAGTATTGCAGGTTCGCATCCAGCCTCAGCTACTTAGGGAGGCCCCTGGTAACTTAGTGAGATTCTATTTCAGAATAAAAAATAAAATCGGGCTGGGGGTGCAGATCGGAGGTAGAATGCCCCTGGTTCCATCCCCAGCACCATTAAGTAGATGGACAGAGAGAGAGAGAGAGGAAGGGAGGGAGGGATGAAGGTATAGCTCGCCCTGGTTCCATCCTCAGGACCACAAAGAAAAACAAAAGCCTTTTCTTCTCACTCATCTTCATTCCCTTCCCCCTTCTTTTGTCCTTTTTTCTCTCATTTTATCTTGTCTCCTTTCTATCCCCCACATTTTCTTTCTTTTTTCCGTTCTCCTTTTTCTATTTTCTTTATTTTTATCCCTTCTTCCAATTCAATTTAGTATACTAACACTAATGCTTCATCTTTTCAGCCTACTCTATGTTATTTCTCACCCACAATTCTCTTTGGTTAATAGATTTGTATAGATCACTAGTAATAACTTTTATAGCATGTGTTGACACGTGGTTTGCACTTAAATTATCACTGTTACTGGTGATTAATCTCTCCTCTCAAAGTGGTACTGATGGTTGAATTTAACACTTTTATTATGCTGATAGGATATGCTGAAGCTCAGACACACCCTCAGCCCAGGGTTTATTATAAAAAGATAACTACTCACTAGAGGACCCTCACATAAAAGAAGAGAAATCCAGCTCAATAGATGTTCAATTATAATATCTCAGAAAACACAAGGAAACAGGCCAACAAGACACCTCCAAAAGTTTATGACCCCTCCAATAACCGAATCCACAGATATTGAAGTGGATGAAATCCCAAAGAATTTAAAAAATTGGTTAATAAAATTATCAATGAAGCCAGGGGTGGTGGCGCATGCTTGTAATCCCAGCATTCCAGAGGCTGGGACCGGAGGATCCGGGTTCGCGGCCAGCCTCAGCTACCTAGTGAGGCACTCCGCAACTTAGTGAGACTCGGTTTCAAAATAAAGAATAAAAAATAGGGCTGGGAGTGTAGCTCGGAGGTAGAATGCCCCTGAGTTCAATCCCCAGTACCGAAAAAAAAAAAATTATCAATGAACTAAAAAACAATCTAAGGAATGAACTAAGAGATAAAATGTGGGATTTAAAAGAGCATTTCAAGCCTGGTGTGGTGGCACACGCTTGTAATCCCAGCATTTGGGAGGCTGACAGGAGGATCCGGGTTCTCAGCCAGCCTCAGCTACCTAGTGAGGCACTCTGCAACTTAGGGAGACCCTGTTTCAAAAAATAAAGAATAAAAAATAGGGCTGGGGGTATAGCTTGGAGGTAGAATGCCCCT